>VONZ01001480.1:0-137508 GCA_012976165.1 Labeo catla | reverse complement strand
ATAGATAGATAGATAGATAGATAGATAGATAATGTTAGACAAAGATAGATAGATAGATAGATAGATAGATAGATAGATAGATGATGTTAGACAAATATGTTAGACAAAGACAGATAGATGATAATGTTAGACAAATATGTTAGAAAAAGTTATGTGATAGATAGATAGATAGATAGATAGATAGATAGATAGATAGATAATGTTGATTTTATGTTGACTGCCATGTTGAAATTTTGAGCTAAGCAAATTAGCGTCTGCAGCAGTGAGACCACCTTGGCACATTTGTGACTGTGTGTGTGTGCCAGAGAGAGAGGGATACAGAAGGTGGTCTGTGGGTGTGTGTGTTTGTTGTCCTATTCCCCTGGTCTCTCTCCCCCACTGCTGGCTCTCGGAGCAGCTGTCGAAGTGGACAGGAAGAACTAAAGGGCATAGACCTGTTTGAGCTCATTTATAACAAGGTGCAACCTCAGGCAGTTAGAGTCCCTGTGTCCTCTGCCTTGAAACACTTCCTCATTACTTCACTTCCTGTACAAGTCAATAGAAATGCACCATCCTACAGTTTAAGAATAAGAGGCTGTGTTATAACTGTTGGGAGTAACCGATTACAAGTAACGGGTTACGAGTTACGTAATCAGATTACATTTTTCAAGTAAACAGTAAATTAATGTATTATTAATCAAATAAGTAACACCAGTTATATTTCCCATTAATCGGCAGACAGCTCTCCTGTCTCCATGTTGAGAGAAATTGGGAGTAAGTGCAGAGGCGTTGTGTGCGCCATCTTTTGTACAGACGTAAATTTACTTTTCCTTCAGCTTCAGGCTTATTTGTTTCACTTCTGTGTGTGTGTGAAAAAGCTTTTACATTTGCTAAAAAGGAACTTTTTTTATGTATAAAACAAGCAAGCCCAGCCCAAAAGAGAGAAAGTAACGCAAAAGAAATTCAATACTTTCTATAAATAGTAACTAAGTACTGCAGTTAGTTACTTTTTTAACTTTCCCTAACACTGTGTCATATTGTATAAAATGTGGTGTTGCACACTGTATTAGCACACATCAAGTATGTTATAAGCTATTATAGCTCTTTCTAATTAATCAAAATTTGATCTTCTCCCTGACACAATTTTTCGCGAAAATTTTCAAAGCCACTTTTACCTAAACGCGTATAACTCTTGAACGGAAACAGATACTTTTGCCAAATTTGAAACACATATGCAAGAGCTCAATCTGAGGCCACAATCATAATAATAATAATAAGAAGAAGAAATAAAAATATAAAATATATATATGTAAAAAAAAACAGCCACTTGGTGGTCCTATAATCGGAAAAACATTAAAAAAAAGGGCTATAACTATGCACCTGTTTGTCCGATTGACTTGAAAATTGGTCTGCCTTGCTTTTGTCCAAAGTGCCACAAGTGTCTGCGAGGACATTCACTTAATCCAAGAAAAAAAAACATGGCCACAAAACGGGCAATGGATTTTGAGCACCTATTAGACACGGTTAATGGAGGCCAATAGGAACAAAACTCTGTGGGCATGTTCGATTCATGGCTCTAGAGGCCTGTAAGAATTTTGAAAGAAATCGGCCAATAGGTGGTGCTAACTATTCATATCATTTGATAGATCTTCTCATACTGAGAAACTTTGCCTCAAGAACCACTGCCGTTAAACAAATCATTCATTAAATATTCTCGGTTATGTTAAAAACCTTCTTTTGCAAACTAGTACTAGGTTTTTCGCTTGACCTCAGTAATACCACTGCAGCACAAATCTCTGGACTCTCTAGATCAATTCTTATCAAAAAACGTTAAACTTTACCCTTTGGGTAGCTATAGCAGAGTATTTCTCTAAGATATGTTGCCAAATTTACAAAATAAAGCCTATAAATCCTAATTGAAAACTCAAAACTTCACAAAACTAGGTGAGGACTTGCAACATATGATCCTAAGCAAGCATGTAATTTTTTTTTATGGGAATCCAACCATAGGTGGCACTTATAACAATCATTAATATTTAAAATCATCATATTTATATGGTAAATTACCTGGATTTTTTTTAACATCTATTAATTTTAAAATGTGCAAAAACATACTGAATGTAGTCCATATATACTAACTGTGCGAGAAGCCTACTATGTTAGCTTAGCATCATGCTAACGTGTATTACGTAATCAATGTGGTACTCTGAACATAAAAATACATAGCACACAACAATATTGCATAAGGTTTATTTCACCTTCAGTCTGCCAAATTGATTTTTTTTTTCACTGAACTCATTGTAATTCATACAGGGATTTTTATTAGAATTTAACAAAAGCGCGGTATATCAATTTAGAAACAAACACAATATTGCTGGTTTCCTTTTGGAATCTTTGTTGCCTTAAAATGCTGTATAGCTAGGCAGTATGCTTGGTTTTGGAATAGAGCATATTAGTAAAGCACCATTTTTGAAGTGACGCTTTTCTTTGAGACCCATTTAAATGTGACGCAGGCTTTGATCTGGATTGAATTGTTCAGCCACAATAAACCATTCCAGTTCCTCCGTAAGACCCACGTACTCCTTCCTGAGCCCTTTCCTTCCTCTTGGCGGACTGTCAGAATGGCAGGAACTCGCTATTTTGTTATCTTCCCTAAATCCTTTTTGTATTGACATCCTTACACACATACACACATGCGTTCTCCTCAGACAGACTGGATCCAGTTGGCTTAAAGCCTTCGTGTGTGAGCTGTAAGGCATATTGTGTGAGAAATGAGACTTTGTAAAAAGTCATTTAAAAATAATGTTAGGACTGACAGAACTAATTATCATTGTGAACATCAAGTATTCTAAGTAATTATGCAGAAAGTTTTAATCAGTATACAGTTTAATCTTTTTTTTTTTAACACAAAGTGAGCACCAAGACAATTTGTGTTTTTATTTTTAGTCTTCAGTAGAATTTTAAACTGATGCCGATTGATGTGGACACAAAAGTTTTTGGTCAAAACATTTTGCCTCCATGTGGTAAATAAACTGATGTTCACTTGTTCTGGGAAGGATCCTATTTTTGTGAACTTCTGCAATCCTGACATCTAGTGTTAGGAAAGTAACATTACACTTTTGGCAACTAACAATCTTGAGTAAAACTTCTGTAATAATTACATACAAAAATGAATAAATATGAATAAATAAGTATTTCAAAATATTGTAATCTAATGTTCTATTGCTTCATCATTCTATCTATCGTTATATTTTTCATTATCCTTCTGTTATCTGTCTATCTATCTATCTATTGTTCGTTCATTCGTTCATTCTGTGTAATGTTCTTTTATTTTATCCTTCTGTTTTTCTATCTCTATTGTTCTATCATTTTATTGCTTCATCATTCTATCTATCGTTATATTTTTCATTGTATCCTTTTTTTATCTATCTATCTATCTATCTATCTATCTATCTATCTATCTATCTATCTATCTATCTAATGTTCATTCATTCTGTCTAATGTTCTTTCATTTTATCCTTCTGTTTTTCTATCTCTATCGTTCTGTCATTCTATTGCTTCATTCTATCATTATATTTTTCATTATATCCTTCTGTTATCTATCTATCGTTCTGTCGTTCTATCTATCTAATGTTCTATCGCTCTATTGCTCAGTCATATCGGCCTATCGTTATATTTTCATTCTATCTTTCTGTTTTTCTATCTATCTATCTATCTATCTATCTATCTATCTATCTGTCTGTCTGTCGTTCTATCATTCTATCTATTGTTCTATGTATCATTCTATCCTTCTGTCATTCTATCTAATGTTCTATCATTCTGTCATTCTATTGCTTCATCATTCTATCTGTATATCATTATATTTTTCATTCTATCCTTCTGTTTTTATCTGTTATTCTATCTAATGTTCTATCATTCAATTGCTCCATCATTCTACCTGTCTATAGTTATATTTTTCATTCTATCCTTCTGTTTTTTTATCTATCTATTGTTCTATCTATCGCTCTGTCATTCTATCGTTCTATCCATCTAATGTTCTGTCATTCTATTGGTCCATCATTCTATCTGTCGTTATTTTTTCATTCTGTCCTTGTGTTTTTTATCTATCTATCTATCTATCTATCTATCTATCTATCTATCTATCTATCTATCTATCTTTTGTGTTCTATCTAATATTCTTTATCAAGCATTTCATGACTGGATATATAAGGCTGTTATACATATATTTTACACCAGGTGTCAGCAGATTCACAAAACCTTTTTTTTTGTTTTTTGTTTTTGTTTTTTTTTTTTTTTTTAAACAATGTATTCCGTCTAATGTAGGAAAAATACCTAACCATAATGATAACACTTAAAAATGTAAATTAATTGTACATTGTACATAATTACAATCTTAAGACCCTGAAACTAATATAAACTAATGAAATGTGTTCAGTCTAATGGGGGGAAATGTCTAACCATAATAACACTTAAAAAATGTAAATTCATTTTTAGATTTAAAGAAATACACATACAAATTCACATTTGAATTTTTAAAATCATAGTTACAATCTTAAGACCCTCAAACTAATATATTCTAATATTAGTAGTATTATACAATTTAAACTAATATTAGTTATATATATATATATATATATAAAAGCAAAAAGCTCAAACATTAAACTTTTTTCTTTTTTTTTTTTTTGCTGCGTCTCATAATGTACATTTGGTGGCTTTGCATGCAGTGTTGTGAAGTGACTTTATGAACTGGCGTTTCCATGCTTCTGCTTCCCTGTGTGGGAGGAGTTCACACAGATTTGTATTCCTCATGCACACTCACAGACAGCAGCAGCAGCAGCAGTGCTTCAGTGTGAGGCAGAGCACAGCGGGGAAACCTCCATCTACTCTCACTGTCGGCTTGTTTTTATCACCGCTGAGGAAACGCCTCGCTCCCTGACCTTACCGTCTCGGATTTATGCTGCGTGGGGAAGAAATCTGATCGGGCTCTTCGCAAACATACAGAGGAGATAAACGGAGATCTGCGGTCTGCAGCACAACACATCATCTGAAAACAGGAGGAGAACCCAACGCCCTTCCCAGACCGACCATGCATACCTGCCTGGGTGGATGTGCAGTGGAGATCAAGGATGCTTTTATGGGCTTCCATATGGACTGTTAACTCGTTGAGGCAACTCTCCTGTACATGTTTTATGGATCGCTTTATGGACTCACAACCTGGCATTTTTTCCCCTAAATCTGAAAGTCATCCCAAGTTGGAAGCTTAATAACCAATGAATCGGGAGCCTGGAAGCCTCAAGCTGGTCTTCAGATGCTTATAGAGGCAAGCTTGCTATGTGATTCATTGAGTATTATACATTCATCATAAAATGGGGAACAGTTTCTCCAACATTGCAGCGTTCCAGTCCCTGCACATCGTGATGCTCGGATTGGATTCGGCCGGTAAAACCACTGTACTGTATCGGTTAAAGTTCAACGAATTTGTCAACACCGTACCCACCATCGGCTTCAACACTGAGAAGATCAAACTCAGCAATGGCACCGCCAAAGGCATCAGCTGTCACTTCTGGGACGTAGGCGGACAGGAAAAGTTAAGACCCTTGTGGAAATCCTACAGCCGCTGCACGGACGGTATTATTTACGTGGTGGACTCTGTGGATGTTGACCGTCTTGAGGAAGCCAAGACGGAACTGCATAAAGTCACCAAATTCGCGGAGAACCAAGGAACTCCTTTGCTGGTGATCGCCAACAAGCAGGACCTTCCCAAATCCCTCACAGTCACCGAGATTGAGAAGCACCTGGCACTGCATGAACTCAGTCCTTCCACCACGTACCACGTCCAACCGGCCTGCGCCATCATTGGCGAAGGTCTCCATGAAGGAATGGACAAACTATATGAGATGATCGTCAAACGAAGGAAATCTCTTAAACAGAAGAAGAAACGATAGACAAATGCAGACTTGTAAAGACATTTTAAGGGATAGTTCACCCAAAAATGACAATTCTGTCAACATTTACTTACCGTCATGTTGTCATGTTGTATGACTTACTTACTTCTGTTTTTGTTCATACAGTTAAAGTCAATGGGGTTCAAAATGAACATTTGGACCCTACTGAATTTCATTGTGTGAGCAAGCAGACATTTCCTTGTGAACTGTATAAAAAATAATGTTGAACAAGTTTGGGACGATGTGAAGGTGAGTAAATGATGACGGAATTTTAATTTTGGGTAAACTAAAGACATTGCCATTAAAGACATGACGGGTTTTGCCTTGCAGGATTTGGTAACACTTTATAGTAACTTTCACTAATGTCAATCTCAAAAGATTATTACACTCCATTACAAGATTATTACTTCATATTTGAATCTACATGAGCTCTTGATCTGTTAAAGGTGACTAAAATAATAGATAAAAAGTAAAATAATATAAAATATTTGCATTTTTGAAACATAGCAACTTGAAACCTGTTGGAAAACAATCATTATTTTTGCGATTGTGGTTGTTGCACAGAAATTATACACTTTAAGCAAGTTTTATTTTTGAAAGTTACTATTAAGTGTTACTGAAGATAAAAAAAGTGCTAAATAATATGCTTACATATAGAACCAAAAACCTAAATAGCAAGAAAATATAGAACTAGTCAATAATTTAAAATGCATTAAAATAAGATTTAAAAAAAATGGGCCGGACCCATGTTGCTGCTTGATATTAACTTCTTAAATATCGATAATAATCGTTAGCCTGTGCTTTGCAGAAACCCTATACGAAGAGTACTTTTGTTTTGAAATCATTCCTTGAACTGAATGCCACATGCACCTGTATGTACATTTAAATGATTAAAATGATTATTTTGTACATTTATGATGCCCTTCTTGCATAACTAGCAGCACATTTACCTTTAATTCCTGCTGCACCAGTTCAGTTTGTTTTCCTTTTTTCTTTCTTTCTGTCTTCCTTTTTAAAATTCAGCACCCTGTAGGCCATGACCTATGGAAGTTTGTTTCCACAACAGGATAACATGGACAAATAAATCAATAAAACAGTAATTCCACACTATATCTCACAATTAGGACTTCTTCACCATTCTGAGAGAAAAAAAAACATAACTGTGAGATATAAACTCAGAATTAAGAGGGGAAAAAAGTCAAAATGGCGAGATGGAAAATCAGACTTGTGAGAAGAAAAATAGTCAAAATGATCAGATGGAAACTCAGAATTCCAAGATATAAACCAAGAATTCTTAGAAAACTTAAATTGCAAGATGTAAACCCAGAATTCCGAGATATAAACTCAGGATTCTGAGCAAAAAGTCAAAATGGCAAGATAGAAACTCAGAATTCCGAGATATAAACTCAGAATTTTGAGGAAAAAAAAAGTAAAAAATTGCAAGATGTAAACTTAGAATTCCAAAATATAAACTCAGAATTCTGAGGGGAAAAAGTCAAAATTCTGAGCTGTAAACTCAGAACTCCAAGATATAAATTCCAAGATATAAAAAAAAAAAAAGTAAAAATGCTGAGCTGTAAACTCAGAATTCCGAGATATAAAAAGAGAATTCTGTGGAAAAAAGTGAGAATTCTGAGCTGTAAATTCCAATATATAAACTGAGCTGTGAATTCCAATATATAAACTCAGATTTCTGAGGAAGAAAAGTGAAAATTGCAAGATGTACATTCAGAATTCCGAGATATAAACTCAGGATTCTGAGTAAAAAATGTCAAAATTTTCGAGATGTAAATTTTGAATTCTGAGGGAAAAAAGGCAGAATTCTGAGCTGTAAACTCAGAATTCCGAGATATAAACAACAACAACAAAAAAGTACAAAATTTCAAGATGTGATTTCAAAATTCTGAGATATAAACTGAATTCTGAGGAAGAAAAGTGAAAATTGCAAGATGTACATTCAGAATTCTGAAATATAAACTCGGAATTCTGAGAAAACGGTCAAAAAAATGAGATTTAAATTCAGAATTCCGAGATATAAACGCAGAATTCTGAGTAAAAAATGTCAAAATTTTCGAGATGTAAATTTAGAATTCTAAGAAAAAAGTCAAAATTGTGAGTTGTAAACTCAGATTTCAAAGATATAAACTCTGAAATATAAACTCGGAATTCTAAGAAAAAGGTAACAATAGCAAGATGTAAATATAGAATTGTGAGATGTAAACTCGTAATTGTGAGAGTTTATTTCTCAAAATTCTTTTATTCTCGGTATTGCAAGGGAAGAAAGTCTGAATTGTGAGTATAAAGTTTTGCAAATTACCTGTTTTATTTAATTTTTCCCGTGGCTAAACTGGTCTCCCATAATGACCAGATACATTTGTTTTGCTTAAATACTACTTTGAACTACAATCAGAGATTGTTGTATCATGGAACCATGTAGTGAAATGAAGACTGTTTATGACATGATGCCAAAAATAATCAAAATAAATGATACTGAAATATACACAGCATGTGTACAGTTTTGTTGGTGTGACCTGACCTAAACACTTTAGAAAAGTCTGCATTCAGCATTATCACAGGCAGCGAGCCTGTTTTCTGTAATTAAAGTTGCCGTTCGGTACAACAGCCATCACCCATAATTCCCTGAGCTGTCAGATCTACATGATTTCACAGCGCTGGACGACGTAAATCCCTTTGATTTAGCTCCAGCCCGGCCGAGGCCCACACGTGCTCGCGTTTGAGCGTGCCACACTCTCGGGACCGGGATAATGACCTTTTAGTGCTCAGCGAAATTGAAAATGGATATTAATAGGAGAGTTCACCCATTGTGTAATTAGAATAAGCCACAGTGGGCCCAAAAAATCCCTCTGATGGGGGTGTGACTGGGGGTGCAACACAACACCTGCTCGGTGGGCATAAACACAGATGTAAACACACATACACATGGCAACACAAATGTACTTTTACTAGGCTGTGCTGTGGTTTTAATGAGAATTAGGTTTATTTTTAAAAGTTTTATGGAAAATCTTGCATGCAAGATCTGTCGTGCTACACAGTGGTGCTGTTTTAAGAAATCACTCGCAATTTAGAAAACACTTTTAGGATCAAAGAGGCCTGCTGTGTCACTTGACAAAAAGCAGAAAATATTAAACATTTAGAAAATTACATTAAGAAATATTTTCAAAAGAAGTCCTTAAACTCACTAAGGCTGCATTTATTTGATCAAAAATACAATAATAAGCAGTCATGTTTTTAAGTATTATTACAAATTAAAAGAACAGTTTATTTATTAATTCATTTAACTGTATCTATTTTAATATATTTTTAAAATATATAATTAATCCTGTAATTTGGTACTCAATAATGGTTCTCATAAAACAATTTTTACTGCTTTTTTGTAGAACGTAATTATTTTTTTGTGTTTGTTTGTTTGTTTGTTTATTACTGTTTTTTTTATATATATTTAAAATGGAAATGTCTGTAATTCGGTGCTCGGTTATTAATAATGGCTTTTATAAAACAATTTTTACTGCTTAATATTTTTGTGGAAACGTGATATTTTATATGTCAACATATTCATATTTTAATATTTATATTTTAATATTAATATATTTCGAAATGTAAATTATTCCTGTAATTAGGTGCTCAATTACTAATAATGGTTCTTATAAAAAAAAAGTTTTACTGCTTATTTTGTGGAAACCGTGATACTTTTTAAAATATATATATATAAAAAAATAATTTATATATTTACTAAAAAGTAATGTTTTCTATTTTAATATATTTTAAAATGTGAATTATTCCTGTAATTTGGTGCTCAACTATTAATAATGGTTTTAATGAAAAAAAAAAATGTTACTGCTTAATATTTTCATTGAGAAACGTTTGTTTGTTTGTTTGTTTGTTTGTTTGTTTGTTTGTTTGTTTGTTCGTTCTCGTTCGTTAAGTTCGTTCGTTAATTAGTTCGTTCGTTCCAATTTAAAATAACTGTTTTCTATTTTAATATATTGTTGTTGTTGTTTTTTTTTTTGGAAACTGATACATTATCATTTTTTAGTGTTTTGTTTGTTTGTTTGTTTATAACTGTTATTGCAATTTAAAATAACTTTTATATATATTTAAAATGGAAATTTCTGTAATTTGGTGCTCAATTATTAATAATGGTTTTTATAAAACAATTTTTACTCCTTAATATTTTTGTGGAAATGTGATACATATTATGTATTTATTTATTTAATCCATTTATTTATTCATTATATTAATATTTTAATATTTATATTTTAATATTAATAAATTTTAAAATGTAAATTGTTCCTGTAATTTGGTGCTCAATTACTACTAATAATTATTTTTTAAATATCATTTAAAATTAAATTAAATTAAATAAAAATAAAAATATACATATTTACTAAAAAAGTATGTTTTCTGTTGTAATATATTTTAAAATGTAAATTATTTCTGTAATTTGGTGCTCAACTGTTAATAATGGTTTTTATAAAACAATTTTTACTCCTTAATATTTCTGTGGAAAGTGACACTTTTTATATATTTATTTATTTAATCCATTTATTCATTCATTTTATTAATATTTTAATATTTATATTGTAATTTTAATACATTTTTAAATGTAAATTATTCCTGTAATTTGGTGCTCAACTATTAATAATGGTTCTTATGAAACAATTTTTACTGCTTAATATTTTCTTGGAAACATTTATTTATTTATTTATTTATTTGTTTGTTTGTTTGTTTGTTTGTTTGTTTGTTTTACTAATAATGGTTCTTAAAAAACAGTTTTTACTGCTTATTTTTGTGGAAACTGATACTTTTTTAAAAAAAATCATATAAAAATATTTATTTATTCATTTATTTATTTACTAAAAAGCAATGTTTTCTATTTTAATATATTTTAAAATTTTAATTATTCCTGTAATTTGGTGCTCAACTATTAATAATGGTTCTTATGAAACAATTTTTACTGCTTAATATTTTTGTGATAACCATAATACGTTATTTATTTATTTCATACAAATTAGAATAGCTATTTTCTATTTTAATATATTTTAAAATGTAAATTATTCCTGTTTTTTTTAGTGCTCGATTAATAATAACAACTCTTACTGCTTAATATTTTTGTGGAAACCATTTTTTAATCAATATAAATATTTTATTTACTGTATTTTTGATCATATAAATGCAGCCCCAATGAACGTAAGAGACTTTTTTCACTGAAACAAACACAAAAAGGTAATTATTGGAAAAACAAAAGATAAAATAAATAAATAACAAATCTCATGATCTCTGCACAAAAAATATTTTCAAAAAATGTACGAAACCAACCTCAATACAAGACGATCATGCTCTAAAACTTAAAATATTTCTCCTTTTTATCATCCCAGACATCCTCATTTGTCATTGACCCATAAACCAATATAGCTAAAATCTGCTGCTATATCTGTCCCGCTCCCTCTTACGTCTCTTTGACAATCACAGTAAATGTGCGCCATCATTTCAGCCCCATTAATTACCCATCATCTAAATGAACCCGTGGCCTTGAGTGTGAAATTCTGGGATGGTACGTCACAGGATGAAAGACTGGCTCTGAATAATCCAAAAACCCACTGAGGCGACAGGAGAGATGATATAGATAATTCATCTCAACGTCCACCTTTCTAAAACCCATGCTGTGGGAATGACAGGCTTTTTTTGGAGCAAGTAATGGGGTCCTATAAATAGAGCTTAATAATTAATGTGGCACCCACTGGAAATCCTACGAAAGGCCAGAAAATGGGACGCTCCGCAACAATTGAGCAGTTAGTGTTGGACAATCCTTTTTTTCCAGTGAATTTACTGTGAATTGGTCATATTTTGTCGTCTCATCATACACAAAGGCAGGGATTACTCATAATTTTATTTATGGAAATGCAGATAAGACATATCTCTGTTCCCAGGGAAACTAACTGATATTATCAGTAAACAACACTCAGTCCAGACTGTTGCCAGCAGCTGGCAGAGAGATACAAAAATAAACAAAGATGGCTGTAAAACATTATTTTGCTGTATTTTGGTAGCTGTAGTTTCCAGTATCGTAGTTACTATTATATTAAAATTAGAATAATGCGAATGGGATCTCCTGACATATATCAAATGTGTATATGTGAATATTTTATTGCCTTTAATAATGGTATTTAAAAATGCTGAATAAATATGTGGCTTTCATGGCTGCAAATGTAATAAATAAATAAATAAATAAAAGATATCAATGAAATGCAAGGAATTAAAATAAATAAAGTTAAATTGTGTGGCTTTTAGTAATGGCTGCTAATGCAATGCAAGAAATAAAATGAGTACAGTCACAGTAAATAAAATAATACAAATTAAAATACAAAATGATGAATTAAATAAAAAAAAATAATTCAATGTATATATTTTATATACAGATTACATACATTCCCATTTTAAAATGGACATATATTACATGTAAATTATATGTATATATAATTATATTTTAAATAGATTTAAAATAGTTAAAAATAATAAATAAATAATAAATTAACAGTATAAAATGTTACAATTATTTAAAAATAATAATTGGGTGGGGGAGTTTGTTTTTATTATTATTATTATTATTATTATTATCTTATTATTAACTCACAAGAATGTTAAATTTCAAAAGTGTTTTTTTTTTTTTTTTACAATAAAATATTTTATGTTTTATATAATATTTAATAACATACAACATAGACTAAATAATAATGTATATTGGATAATTATATTTTAAAAATAGTTAAAAATAGCTACTAATAAATAAATTGTATAAAATGTTATAATTATTTAAAAATAATAATTGAATGGGGGGTTGTTTACATAATATTACATGTCTTTATAAAATAAAACAAACAATAAAACAAATAAATAAATAAAATGTTACAATTATTTAAAAAATAATAACTAAATAGGGAACAAAAAAAATATAAAATAAAAAAAGAAAGAAAGAAAGAAAGACAGAAAAAGAAAGAAAGAAAATAAATAATACATCTCATCATTATTTACTCACCAGAAAGCTTATAAAATTAAATATTTTAGATAATATTTAATAACATATAACAAAGATGATAAAATTATACATATTGGATAATTGTATTTCAAAATTGTAAAAATAAATAAATACATAACTACTACTAAACTAATAAATAAACAGTATAAAATGTTACAATTATTTAAATATTATTTGGATGGGGAGTTTGTTTTCATAACTTGTCATCTAAAATAATACATGTGTATTTTATTTTATGTTTATACAATATGACGTTTTATATTTTATATAATATTTAATAATATACAACATATATTATAAAACTATATTGCAATATATTTTGTAAAATAAATAAAATTAAAATGTGTGATATATATATATATATATATAGTATTTCTGTGGCTACTAATGCAATGCAATACAAATAAATTAACAGTAAATATAATAATAATAATAATAATAATAATTTATATTAATAATAATAAATAATTAACAAAATAATAAATTAAATAAAAATTACATGTAATGCAATACAAATTAAAATGAATAAAAAATAACAAGTAAAATAAAAAAAACTTTGTATTATTCTGTGTTGAAAGAATAAATATATATTGTTTTACATACCAGACAGACAGAAATAAATACAATTTACTTTAGCAAGTGCCACTAAAAGTACTACAACTACTATAATATAAAAATGCATCTATATTTCATTGTTCCCACTGTCTGTAATTACATACTACAAGTTAATACATACAATCACATTGTCGAGTTGAAGGATTTATTGCTATTTGAAGTCTCGCCCCATACAAACAAGTTATTAAAAAGCCATTTGTTACTGTAAACATGCAGCCAAGGCTTTGTTTTACAGTCCGTAATGACTTGTTTGAGTAATTGCATGCAAATATTTTTTCGTGACGCAAAGACAGTCCTATTTTGAACTCGTAAGAGTAAAACTCAAAACGGCCATGACAGAACAAGGAAAAGGGTTTCCACGTGTTTGAAAGAAGGAAAAAAAAAGAAATCTATTTGGGTCATATCGAAGGATTTGTCTATTATTAAACCCTGTTTCCCGTACACCTCTATCCTGGTTATCTGAGTGAATCCATGAAGCTTTCAAAACACACCTGGAGAAGCAGCGTTTCAGTCTTTGTGATTGAAATATTTTTGGAGTTTGTTACCCGTCGTGACATGCTTACTCACGATTCCCGTCTTTTTGTACAACACCTGTTTTTATCACTCTTTCCCTTCCACCTTTCTCTTTGCAACTTCTTGTTTTCTTCTCCTCCAAGCGTTGTGATTCTCTGTCCGCTCACCCACTTTTAGACTCGTCGTTCTGCAGCTAAATAGATTGAAATAAGTGGCGACGTCTACGGGAGCAGGACAGATGCTTTCAGAAATGGGGTAAAACCCTCTAGAGAGAGAGGAATGTATTTATGCATTTACCGTGTCTCTTGAGTGAAAACTGTTTTCACAAATTAAATAAAACTATAAAAAATATATAAATAATTAAATAAAAACAAACAGTGGCACATACCAAAATAATGTAACTTTGTACAAAACACATGATATCAATACTCACCTTATGTTTTTAAAGGAAGAATAAATAAATAAATAAATAAATAAATAAATAAATATTCACTTACAATAATGTGGGGGAGTGTTTTCATAAATATTTCATCAAATATAATACAAAACTAATAATAATAATAATAATAATAATCATCATCATCATCATATTATTATTATTATTATTATTATTATTATTATTATTTACTCACCAGAATATAAGATTTTAAAGGTGTATTTCATTTTATGTTTATTCAGTATTATTTTTTTTTTTTTGTAATAACATATACATTATAAAAACAATATATTGCATAATTATATTTTAAAATAGATTCAAACATAATAATTTAATGGGGGAGTTTGTTTTTATAGCCTGTCATAGCACAAAACAAAATTAATTAGAATTAATAATAATAATAATAATAATAATAATAATAATCGTATCATTGTCTACTCACCAGAATATGTTTTCAAATGTGTATTTAATTTTATGTTTTTAAAAACAAAATGTTTTATACTTAATATTTAATAATATACAACTTAGATTATAAAACTATATATACTACATAATTGTATTTTAAAATAGGTTTAAAATAGTAAAATATATATGAAATTAAATACACTGCATAAAACGTTACAGTTACTTAAAAATAATAATTAGGACGTTTGTCTGATAACATGTCAATAATAATAATAATAATAATAATAATTATAATAACTGTGTCATTACTCAACAAAATGAGTTTTTTAAATATGTATTTTTTTTTTTTGAATAAAATATTTTATATTATGTTTCATATTATAAAACATAGATTATAAAACAATATATATTGCGTAATTATAGTTTACATTTTTTATATTTTACATTTTATTGGTTTAAAATAGTTACATAATTACTACTAATAATAAATAAACTGTATAAAATTGTACCATTATTTAAAATGGGGATGGGGACTTTGTTGTTGTTCTTAACCTGTCATCAAAAACAATACAAAACTAATAATAATAATAATAATAATAATAATAATAATACTTCTTATCATCATTTACTAACCAGAATGTAAGTTTGTATGTATTTTATTTTATATTATATTATTATTTTCTGATGTGTTTTACTTTAGATTTATGCAATAAAATATTTTAGACTTATATAATATTTAATAATCTACAACAGATTATAAAACAATATATATATTGCATGATTATATATTGAAATAGATTTAAAATAGTTAAAAAAAAAAAAACAACTGCTAATAAATAAATAGTACAAAATGTTACAGTTATTAAAAAAAAAATAAAAAAACAGTTGGATGGGTTTTTAAAATTTTTCAGTTTTCATAATCTTTCATCAAAACGTACTAACTTTTGGAAAACTTCTCCTTTCTGCTGATGTAACCAAGGCCACACTGAACATAGGAGTGTAATAATATCAAATAATTTAATACAAGCACTTTTCACAATCCTGACAGATTGTCTTTTTGTCTCTCTGCTTTTTCTTCTACTTTTGTTGTGCAGAAAGTGATATCTTCCACCTAAACCGAAATCTATCATTCTCCCTTCTGTGCCCTACTTTCTCACAACTTCTTCACCCACCCACCCGCTCTCACCTTCCTGTCATCTTTTTCTGTCTTCCTCTTTCATCCGATGCATCATTCATTTCTGCGCTCATGGATATGGAAGACGCAGCTTTGCCGCCATGTTTGTTTACTGCATATTGTTGAGAACTGATTAATCCTGCTTAGTAGTTCAATGCTATCAAGTCTCTCTCTCTTATGTTTATCTTCTCATCCTGTGTGGGTGTTTTTGCATTCGGGCCATTTAAATCACACCGTCTGGATTAAGTCTATGGGAATGTGCGTATATGCTAACATCAGTGCTGTCTTAAAATACAATGGCGCTTTCATGTTTTGTTGTCAGTGCTGAGCTTCCAGGGGATTTGTGTTTTGTTTATGGCACACTGTGCTGCGCCTCGGGCCTTTGTGCTGAAAAAGTCAAATCAAAGGGCTTTGATTGGCGATGAGGTCATATGACACTTATATCTACACTGTGCCAACAATCCAATGTCAGAAACCGCAGTCACAAATCGTTTCAAATGTATAGAGACAGTTGCCACAGGGAAAGCTGGATGGATAATAGTCAGACAGGTAGACAAACAAACAAATAGACAGACAAACAGTTGTAACAGATAGACAGAACAATAGATAGATAGACAGATAGACAAACACACAAAGGATAGATGAACTTGAAAATGCCACTGGCTCTTGAAGCCTCATAATGAATGGATGGACGGACAGACAGATAGAAAATTATAAACGCAATTTATAAGTTTATATTAAAATTATAAACGCAACACTTTGCGGGTCAGTATCTGGTGTGGCCACCATTTGCCCTTACGCAGTACAACACATCTCCTTCGCATTGAGTTGATCAGGTTGTTGATTGTGGCCTGTGGAATGTTGGTCCACTCCTCTGCAATGGCTGTGCGAAGTCATGGCTGGATATTGGCAGGAACTGGAACACGCTGTTGTATACGCCGATCCAGAGCATCCCAAACATGCTCAATGGGTGACATGTCCGGTGAGTATGCTGGCCATGCAAGAACCGAGATGTTTTCAGCTTCCAGGAACTGTGTACAATTCAACAACAATGGGCCTCAGGATCTCGTCACAGTATCTCTGTGCATTCAAAATGCCATCAATAAAATGCACCTGTGTTCGTTGTCCATAACATATGCCTGCCCATACCAAAACCCCACCGCTACCATGGGTCACTTGATCCACAATGTCGACATCAGCAAACCGCTCTCCCACACGACGCCATACATGCTGTCTGCCATCTGTCCTGTACAGTGAAAACCGGGATTCATCCATAAAGAGAACACCGCTCCAAAGTGCCAGATCAAGTCAGTTGCGACGACGAACTGCAGTCAGGTCGAGACCCTGATGAGGACGACGAGCATGCAGACAAGCTTCCCTGAGATGGTTTCTAACGGTTTGTGCAGAAATTCTTTGGTTATGCAAACCAATTGTTGTAGCAGCTGTCCGGGTGGCTGGTCTCAGACGATTTTGGAGGTAAGGATGCTGGATGTGGAGGTCCTGGGCTGGTGTGGTTACACACGGTCTGCGGTTGTGAGGCCGGTTGGATGTACTGCCAAATTCTCTGAAACGCCTTTGGACATGGCTTATGGTAGAGAAATGAACATTCAATTCATGGGCAACAGCTCTGGTGGACATTCCTGCAGTCAGCATGCCAATTGCACACTCCCTCAAAACTTGCGACATCTGCGGCATTGTGTGATAAAACTGCACATTTTAGAGTGGCCTTTTATTGTGGCCAGCCTAAGGCACACCTGTGCAATATTCATGCTGTCTAATCAGCATCTTGATATGCCACACCTGTGAGGTGGATGGATTATCTTGGCAAAGGAGAAGTGCTCATTAACACAGATTTAGACAGATTTGTGAACAATATTTGTTCACAACAATATTTTATAATAGACAGACAGACGGACAGACAGACAGATAGACGGACGGACGGACAGACAGACAGACAGACAAACAAATAAAGGATGGATGAACTTCAAAATCCCACTGGCTCTTGAAGCCTCATAATGGACGGACGGTCGGACGGACAGGCAGACAGATAGAGAGACATGTAGATAGAGAGAGAGACAAAAAGTGAGTACGCTCCTCACATTTCAGCAACGTTTTTAGTATATCTTCTTAAGGAGGAATACTATAGAAATTAAACTTGGATATATTTTAGAGTAGTCAATGTGCAGCTTGTATAGCAGTGTATATTTACTGTCCCTTAAAATAACTGAGCATACAGCCATTATTGTCAAAATAGCTGGCAACAAAAGTGAGTACACCCTAAGTGATAACAGCACAATGTCATTTAACCATGCAAAGCCACAGTACTGTTACAGTACAGAGTTACAGTATTGTGGCCAGGATCATACAGAAGTTTTCCAAGGCGGATTCCGTTCGGAATAGGCCTCGCAAGCGTTGACCAATGAAGTTGAGTGCTTGTTCTGTGTGTCAGGTGCAGAACCTGGCTTCAAAAAACAGATGCATGAGTGCTGCCAGCATTGCTTTATTGAGCACGTATGGAGCATCTTCAAGCGGAAGGTGGAAAAGCACCATGTGTCTAACATCCAGCAGCTCCATGATGTCATTATAGAGGATTTGAAGAGGATCCCAGCAACAACCTATGCAGCTCTGGTGACTTCCATGCCCAGAATTATTAAGACAGTGCTAGATAACAATGGTGCTAACACAAAATATTGACACTTTGGACACAGTTTTGAATGGCTGTATGTTGAGTTATTTTTAGAGGACAGTAAATATACACTGCTTTACAAGCTGCACATTGGCTAATCTAAAATATATCCAAGTTTCATTTCTATAGTATTGTCCCTTGAGAAGATATACTAAAATGATTGCTGAAATGTGAGGGGTGTACTCACTTTTGTGAGATACTGTAGATAGACAGACAGACAGATAGAGAGACATATAGATAGATAGAGAGACATAGATAAAAAGACAGAAAAAGATAGACAAACAGACAGATAGAGAGACATAGATAGACAGAGAGACAGAAAAAGATAGACGGAAAGACAAACAGACAGACAGATAGACATAGATGCCACTGGCTCATAAAGCCTCATAATTCCACATATGTTCAGCTTTAGCATGATTATTTAAGTTTGAGATTTTGCGAATCGAGAGGTTTAACGCTGTGACTTCTGACCTGTAATACAGAGCCCAACAGACCCCGATTTGAAGGGATTAAATGTTAACACCAGTTTAACATCTGAGTCATTTCAGCTGTTTGCCAAGGCTTAAAGAAAGTCCTAACTCCCACTGCAAGTGTCAGGACAGAAATGGAGTTCTCAGCAGGGAGGCAAATATTCACCATATGGACATCACTGGACACCATCGTGTCTGCAAAACTGTTACTCTACCACGGGGGAGGCGTGCAAGACAGAACAGAACAGACATACTACTGAATAAACAAGACATTTTATGTTTCTGTCAGTGAAGGGACACTGTTTTTATGGTGCCCCAAAGGGTCAACAGTGTTGCAGAGACAGGCCGTTAAACTTAGAGCTATTTGTTACGTAACATACTTGTGACAGGCTGCTATTCACTGCTGTCCCGCAAGGTCACTGACATTTGTTCTTGACAGCACTGTGTAAAAGAATTTCTACAATTTGTAGAAAAACAACACGGTATTATCTCTTGCTAAAGACTAACAATCCCAAACTATGATACTGGCCAAGAACGAGAAGGTTACTCTCCAGTGTTTCGGAAGTTACTTGGTAAGAAGTAGCTCAGATATTTCCTTGTAAATTTAAAAATAATGAGTTACTTTACTAGTTACTTGACAAAAGTAATCTGATTAAATACATAACTCATACTACTTATAATGCGTTACCCCCGAGAAGGTTACTCTCCAGTGTTTTGAGAGTTACTTCTTTGAAAATGTAACTCGGATATTTCCATGTAAATTTAAAAGTACCGAGTTACTTTACTAGTTACTTGAAAAAAGTATTCTGATTACATAACTCACGTTACTTGTAATGCATTACCCCAAGGAGGTTACTCTCTATTGCTTTGTGAGTTACTTATTTGAAAAAGTAACTCCGATATTTCCTTGTAAATTTAAAAGTAATGAGTTACTTTACAAGTTACTTAAAAAAGTAATCTCATTACATAACTCACATTATCCAATGTACCACCCAAAACCATGTATTTCAAGCCATTTACAAATCTGCTCAGAATGTCGTTTACAGCTCTAAATCAACTTTAAATCCACTCTTTTCTTCATTTCTCTGCCCATTTTACTTCCCTGCTCCTTTGCACGAGTGCTTGTAAGAGCACGTTCAGACAGCATGAAAAGTTCAGAGATGGGTTAATCCCTCCTTCCCAGGTGTGTGGCTCCACATGTGTCTCCCCACTCAGGCATTCTCTCTTGATAGTTATGAGTGTGTGTTTCTGCAGAAACATGTTTTATTTGCGTCAGAACAAGAGCCTCATCTGAATACTGAAGCTTTTCAGTGCATTTCATTAACACTTTAATTAGGAAAGCAAATGAATCGTTTGGTGTGCTGTGGTAGGAGGAGATGCCATGCTGCTAATCTCCATTTGATCACCATTTTCTCATATTTGGGATATCTCATTCTTACCCATCCATTCAATCATTCTTCAAACCCAAATCCCATGCAGGTTTGAGGAAAAGCGGCAAATGTTTATCCTTCGAACGTTTGATTATGTCTGCATAGACTATCAACCACTTTTAAATGAAAGAGCATCTTTTCTATGAAATAGCCCCTTTTAAGGTACTAGCCGAAGAAGGTGCATACTCAACCCTGCCCACTCAACCCTGCCAACCTCAGATGCATAATTTGTCCAGTACATCACCATCAAATCCAAAAGCATTGCATAACATCATCAATTTGTGAACATGCTCCTCCGGTCTCAATTTGTAGTTGTGTGTTTTCCATCTTCACACTCAAGACTTTGGTGGTAAATGCTGGAAAAAAACGGTGGGGACGTGCAGCTGTTGTTTCTGATGTGGGTTCATTCCTGCTAGTTCCTGGCTAAGTGTCTAAAAAGGTTTGGTGCTGGTGCCAGCACCCATGTGGTGACCATATTCACAGATCAAACACATGCACATACTTTTAAAAGCATGCAATAAAACTGTTAAAGAAGCATAAGCATATGCATATATGCGTGTTAAGCGTTAAGTCAGTGAGTTTAAAACTAAATAATGACGTAAAACAGCACATTTATTTTACTATACTTCCTGTCAAACAAACATCACTGCTCTTTCCAGGCACTAGGTCAATATTAGCCTTGTGAGTTACATTGGTCTTCCTGGAAGTTGTTTAGAAGCCCTCAGCTTGAAGGAGAAAGGGATTTTCAGCTGTAGTCTGGAAACCATCTCATTCACTCAACACCTGACTTTGGGAGAGCCCAACAGCGTGGGAGATTCTTATAAGCAAATAAAACTTTCTCTCTGGGACTGTTTGGTTAAGTAAATTATTATTGGAAGGGTACTATGACTGGTAAGTTTTCTTAACTAAAGGCGTTGGTTGCAACCAGACCCTAGATGAGAACTCTACTGAAAATGGAGGACTTTGGTGTTTTTTTTTTTTTAAATCTGTGTGCAGCTTTCTGTGGTTCATTTCACTTGTTTTATGTATCCACCAACATTAGTTGTTTTACTTAGCCTGTCTAAAGTCTAGTCTATCTAAGTTTGCCTTACTGAGATGTAAATTTGGCATTTTGTGACTTTAGGTCAGATGTGTCCAATCCTGTTCCTGGAGGACCACTGTTTTGCCAAGTTTAGCTCCAACACACCTGAATCAGCTAATCAAGGTCTTACCAGGCCAGGGGTGCCTAAACTCTGTCCTGGATGGCTGGTGTCTTGCAGAGTTTAGCTCCAACTTGCCTCAACATACCTGCCAGGAAGTTTCTAGTAGGCCTAGTAAGAGCTTGGTTAGCTGGTTTAGGTGTGTTTGATCAGGGTTGGAGCTAAACTCTGCAGGACATCGTCCCACCAGGACCGAGTTTCGGCACCCCTGCTCTAGTTTCTCTGGCCCGTGAGGTCCATTTTCCTGCAGAGTTTAGCTCTACCTTGACCAAAGTCACCTGCCTGTACCTTTCTAGTGATCCTAAAGACCTTAATTAACTTGTTCAGGTGTGTTTGATTAGGGTTGGAGCTGAACTCTGGATCTTGTGGGCCAGAGTTGAGAACCCCTGAGCTAAACACTGGGACTGAGTTTGGGCACTCCGAAACTTCCAGGCAGGCGTATTGGGGTAAGTTGGAGCTAAACTATGCAGGACAGTAGCCCTCCACAACTGAGTTTGGACACCCCTGCTTTAGGTACATGTGAAACAGGATATAACCCTAAGACAGGGGTGCCCAAACTTGGTCCTGGAGGGCCTGTGTCCTGCAGTTTGGCTCCAACCCCAATTAAACACCTGAACCAGCTAATTAAGATCTTACTAGGCATACTAGAAACTTCCCAGCAGGTGTATTGAGGCAAGTTGGAGATAAACTCTGCAGGGCACCGGCGTAAGAGCAAAAATATATTGCTTACTTGCTACATAGGTGACTTTCAATCTATAGTGTTTGGTTTGGAACTAAAGTGTTTTATAAACCATACTTGAGAGTCAACTTGAGAGATCTAGAATACGGTTCAAGTGGACTGCAGTTTGATTTGCAAAGTGTGAAAGTTACCTGGACTAACTGGTACTCCCCACTACAAGTGGAGAGGTGTGGAATCAAACTTGGATTTGGACCAAGCAAGTAAATCAATGGTCCCAGGAGGCACACAACGTCATAAGATGTTGATATTTGGTTATTTGGTCTCAAATCAGTGTTCTTTTATGTACAGTACTTTGAATTGCCATTGTGTATGAAATGTGCTATATAAATAAACTCGCCTTGCCTAAATTTAGACTGCGACATTGAGTGACCAAATTTCAATGTTAATTTAACATCTAATATCAACAGTAATTTTATGTCCAATACCGACGTCAACTGATGGTGATATTTTGCTTTTAGGTTGTGTAACCAAAATCCAATGTTAAGTCAATGTCAAATTGACATCAAATGTTGATGTCAAATATTGACACCAACCCGAATTTTTTTTTTCAACCAAAATGCAACATCTGTCCGATGCTGGGGTCCAACGTCTACTTGATGTTATATTGACTTCCAGTCCTTACTAGAGTTGGTTTCTACAATGTTACTGGCTATATTAGGTGCTGCGAATAATGGGAGATGGAAACTCATTTTGCGAATAAATGCCATGTGACATTGCGCTATAGGTCGGTATAATCTGACTAACCAGTGGACGGATCTCATTGCACAGCATCTGAATTGCTGTTATGGTCATTCTTAAATTCAAAGTATATCTTTATTATATCCCAGAACAATCTTACACGACTGCGTTCCCAAACAGCAGGCATCCACCTCCAAAGGCAATGACCGCATTTATTGCATTTGGTCTGCTTGCTCTGAGGCGCAAGAAATGTATTATATATAAAAATTCTATTCAGTGGCTTCTCCTACTTTTCTAAGTGATAAGTTTATCAGTTTTTCAAGAAGTGACGATTTTGTTTTCTTCGACTCGTTGGACAGAAACAGCACTTATTCGCAAATGTTTTATGTGATATTGCAATTTTGCACATAACTTAAATTCGCAGCTTTGGATGGAAACCCAGCTATTGTGAAATTACTTAGAGAATCTCAAACAAAACTTATGAAATGAACCTTGCGAACTTTGTCAAATCACTCAACTAGTTCTTGCCTGAGACTTCTATGGCTTTAATTCCCAAAGACACAAAATCCATTACTTGACTACCGTAAATTGTGCAAATCTAGCCAAGGGGATGATTCCTTCTTGTCAGCTCTCAAATCAATGTTCTTGGATCACAGGATGGCTGATGACAACTTTTTGATAAACCACGAAAAAAAAGACTGCTGAAATGAACAAGACAAAAATTGCTTTTATGAAAGGAAGAGAAGCCAAACACAGGAATTTATGGCATCTCTGTTAGGGAAAAATGTTGACTCAGCCTGAAAATAAGTATTTCATTAGATCATAGTGAGACCAACAGACCACAGATCCAAAGGAAAGAGCCTTCTGTGAATCTGTCGTGTCAGAGATCTAAGCCAGCTCTCTAAACTGAGAGTTAATATTCGAACATCTGAAGAGTGTTTCAGTGTATCATTTCATGAGGTACAGACAGCACCAGGTGGATCACACATTTACAGGGATTTGAGCTGATAAAGCGAGACCGTATTTCTTTCACTGGCCAGGGAATGACGGAATAGTCGATCATCTGTTTGGAATGTGTGTGTGTGTGTGTGTGTGTGTCAGTGGTACGTTATAGACTATCCCAGATGAGGTCAGGAGACACTGTATCAGTGGAATGTAGAAGGCCAGGATGGTCCACGTGAACAAAAGAAATTAAGTAAATGTTAAAAAATTAACATAATGATTTGAAGAAAAAAGGTACTCTCGTGAACAGGCATCGAAACCTGACACATTAGAGAAAAAACTCTTGTATAAAGTCACACAAAAAGTATTCTCAAAAAGTATTCTCATAACTTCTATCACTGATGTCACATTAGTACATTTTAAAGGAGAAGTCCACTTCCAGATGTTGCAAGATGTTCATGTCTTTCTGTCTTCAGTCGTAAAGAAATTATGGTTTTTGAGGAAAGCATTTCAGCTTCATATAATGGACTTCAATTGTGCCCCCGATTTTGAACTTCCAAAATGTAGTTTAAATGCAGCTTCAAAAGGCTCTAAACAATCCCAGCCGAGGAAGAAGGGTCTTATCTAGCGAAACGATCGGTCATTTTTTCTGAAAAAAAAAAATTTGTATACTTTTTAAGCACAAAAGCTTGTGTAGCACAGGCTCTGGGATGGGCGTTCTTGAATGATTTGTTTATTTTGAACAAATCTTTAATGTGACTTGGAAAGAACAAGTCGTCTCGGGGAGTGATTCGTTCAGTCACGCATGCGCAACATCCTATTAGTTTCTGTACTGGAATTAGTTCACCTGTTTCGAGTCTTCGGTTTTTTTGAGTCGTTCGTTCATCTTATGGAGCTGTCACATGATGAACGAACGACTCAAACCCGAAAACTTGTCAGATAAGAGGTGATAAGAGGCTAATCATAGACTGAAGACCCAGGTAAACAATTAAATAATCTTTTCTGTTTCTTATAGCATTATAGTTTTGTCTTGTTTGTAGTGTGATCAACGTTTGTGTAGCAGTAGATGTGTTAGGGAAGTACCATATAACATTTTAATTATATTTTGCTAAAATGAATGAAATGACTCGTAAAAAGATTCGTTCATTTTGCTGAACGAGACTTAAAGGTCCAAGTCGGTAAAATGATCCAAACTTCCCATTACTACTACGAATCACGTCTAAGTTCATCGTCAGTGTACTCTGGCTCAAAAAGGTAGAGAATGGCGAAAAATCGTATTTTCTCCTACAACTTCAGAATCATCCAACATCGTTGTAGCTTTTTGTTTGTAAACAGCATTTGACTTACTTGCATTTTGTTAGTCTTTGCGCGCTCGCTTTGTAAACACTGGGTCTGTAGTTCAGCGTGACCTTTCAACATGATTCAATAGTACGTAGTGTCGTGAACGCGCATCTCAGAGCCTGTTCTACACGAGCTTTTGTGCTTAAAAAGTACACAAATGTTTGTTTTTCGAAAAAAAAATGACAGACTGTTTCGCTAGATAAGACCCTTCTTCCTTGGCTGGGATCATTTAGAGCCCTTTGAAGCTGCATTTAAACTACATTTTGGAAGTTCAAAATCGGGGGTACAATTGAAGTCCATTATATGAAGTTTTCCTCAAAAACCATAATTTCTTTATGACTGAAGACAGAAAGACATAAGCATCTTGGATGACAAGGGGGTGAGTAAATTATTTGCAAATTGTTGTCCTGGAAGTGGACTTCTCCTTTAATGATGTACTTACTGTCTTTCTAGGCCTTGAACGTGGTAGTTGTGTCGCTGTCTATGGAGGGTCAGAAAGCTCTTGGATTCCACCAAAAATATCTTCATTTGTGTACAGAAGATGAACGTATGTCTTATGGGTTTGGAATGACATGAGGGTGAGTAACTATAGACACAATTTTCATTTTTGGATGAGCTATACCTTACGTATTCTAAAAGTAACACCATTTTACTTCCAAAAGTAAAATAATATAATGCAACTTTTGTAGAAATATTTTAACATTACCCCCAAGATCTATGGCAGTGAGTAAGGAAGTTCAGTAATTTATAGCTGGTCTGTAGGTACAAAATTAAGAATATGGCATGTCAGCCTTCTCTGTTCTTTGGCAAAAAACCCAGGCCTAGAATGGCTAAAAAGCTTTTGCTCCTGGCATCTGTTCCATCCTTTTGGCACATTCACAGATGCTACCGCATCTCCCACCATGACAAATCACACCTAACGGAAACAACCAGCAGATCGCGAAGCTTAGATATGTCAATTACCATGCAGCCCTGTTTCCCCCGTGTTTATCTCTTTGTTTTTCTTGCTATCTCTGTCTCTCCATCCCTGTCAATTATTTCTGATATGAGACCCGGGAAAGAGGCCAACGACAGGGAAGAGATGAGATTTGGCGTGCTGATGCTGACAGAATTCAGTGGCGCTCTGAAGAAGCCATCTCTGCATTGAGATGCCAGAAAATAAAAGCTTTAACTGAATTGAACTCTGCAAGAATTTAAGTCGCTCCGACAAGAAGCAAGATCTCACGAAAACACTTTCAGACTGTGGCATATCGCTCTGAAAAACATTACCAGTTTAACTTTGTGCTCTGCTTCTGAAAAATCACAAAATCGTGATGGAGTCAGGCTTGACTTAGCTTTACCTGTTAGCATCAAAGCATGTATATCTTCACAAGCTAACCGACTGGTTATTAAGCCGATACGTGGGCACTGAGATTACACTGCAAATACGTACAGTTCAGCCAACCAGATACAGTTCTGATCACCAATTAGCTAATCAGAGGAGACAGAGTTAAGGGATTCGACTGGAGTTTCCTTTGAACCTCAGCAGGACCAGTTAGAGTCCAGAGCCCTCACTGGCTGAGACTTCATCTCTGGTTGAGAAAGTTTTAAAAAGACAAGCAATCCAGCAGAGATCAGAAAGAAAAATAGAGCGTTTGGTCTGTCTTTCCGTGAGGGGCTGGATTTAATTCGACAGATGGTCTAATTTCTTCAAAGTGGATTAGCTGAGGCAAGAAATCGCAAGTTGTCGTCATCTCAACGGGTAATTTTTGGCCCAAATTTTCTTGTAATGAAATTTGAAATAAATTCGACTCATCATTTGATTTAGATCTCAATGTACTAATGCTCCCTTCATGTCAGTGTCACCATGGTTACAAGACGAGATTTTGGAAACAGCTTTCTTCTTGCCAATAAGGAATAACTGGGAATAAATTGTTAGCCATGTGCTAGTAGACTAAAGTTCTGTAAAACATCTATAAACACACCACTAAAATCTTATTCCTAAAGGATAATTTATCCTGTTTTCCAATTAAAATGTTTCTAAAAATTCTTACAAGATCATTTATTTGAGAATAAACACTGTATAAGATATTAAGACTTGATTTCATAGATTGTATTTTGTCTTAATGCACTGACAGATGGTTTCACTTCTTTTTAGAAGTGAAAACATCTGTCAGAGATGGTGCACATACGGTGGCTGAGAGAGCGCAGTGCGCTGCAACTTAAGTAAACACGCAAATATAAAAAGCACCAGGAAATTAAGAAAACATCTTAGACAGCACATGTGCTACAAATGCAACACAACCAAACACAGAAACACGCTACAAATACTCACAATGCAACCAAATACAAAAATGTTATGTAAATACTGACAACACAACCAAATACAGAAACATGCTGTAAATACACACAATACAACCAAATACAAAAACACACTACAAGTACAACACAACCAAATACAAAAATGCTCTGCAGATACAACATCACCAAATACAGAAATGTGCTGCAAATACTCGGAACACAACCAAATACAGAAACGCACAGCAAATACTTACAAAACAACCAAATACAAAACCGTGCTGCAAAAAACTGAAATGCGCTACAAATACTCACAACACAACCAAATACAGAAATTAGCTGCAAGTACTCACAATACAACCAAATACAAAAACACACCGCAAAAAAGAAACATGCTGCAATTACTCGGAACACAACCAAATAAAAAAAAAACACACAGCAAATACTTGCAACATGACCATATATAAAACCGCACTGCAAAAAACAGAAATGTGCTGCAAATACTCACAACACAACCAAATACAGAAATGAGCTGCAAGTACTCACAATACAACCAAATACAAAATGTGCTGCAAAACAGAAACATGCTTCAAATACTCACAACACAACCAAATAAAAAAACAAGCAGCAAATACTTGCAACATGACCACACATAAAACCGCATTGCAAAAAATCTGAAATGTGCTGCAAATACAACCAAATACAAAAACTTGCTTAAATGTGTTGCAAATACTCAACCAAATACAGAAACGTGCTGCAAAAAACATAAATGTGCTGCAAATACTTACAACACAACCAATTACAACAACTTGCAACAGAACCAAATACAGAAACGCTGCACATACAACACAGCACAACTAAATACAGAAATGCACTGCAAATACTCACAACACAACCGAAATTTAAAAAGAAACACAGCAAAAAAATAGAAATGCGCTGCAAATGCTCACAACACAACCAAATAAAAAAAAAATGCACTGCAAAAAGAGAAACGCACTGCAAATTCTTGCAACACAACAAAATATAAAACCACGCAGCAAATACTCACAACACAACCAAATACAATAACACGCTGCAAATACTCACAACACAAATGCGCTTCAGAAATTATTCTAATATTCTTATTTGCTGCTCAAAAACATTTAGTATTGTTATTAAACAACACAAATGCGCTGCAAAAACAAAAATGTGCTGCAAATACTCACAACACAACCAAATACAATAGCACACTGTAAATACTCACAATACAACAAAATACAGAAATGCGCTGCAAATACAACCAAATACAAAAACCTGTTTTAAAAAAGCATCAATCCTACATGACATACACATAAGAATAATGCAAACCCATTACCATAGTTATAGAACTTTTTATATCAAAAATCACACTTCCAAACATCTCTGGAATCCAAGGCAATGTTTAATAAGCTAGATGAATAAGCTTAGGTGAATACAGCACACTATTTGTAGGGTTGATCCAAATGAAAAACTACTATCCATTTACAAAGGATAAAGCCATTAACCATTAAAGGAAAGTATTTTGGTTTTTATGAAGATGCTGATCCAGGGTAGCTATTTATTGGCAAGAAATAACACCACACACAGAGACGATACCCATTTAACATCTATTTTTCATGAAAAACCACAGGCGATCGTCTACTTATTAAAAGTCATAATTCTGACACCAGTGCTGTGTCCTAAGCAGCTATAAGCTCTAATTTTCAACCTCTCTTTCTGACAACGAATCTGATGGCTGATAGTTTTACCTTAACTGATATGACACTGGTTCTGTTGTTAGCGTTGTTGCGTAAAGAGCTACAAATTGGCTTTTGGAAAGTTGCCTGGAGTCACAACAGTAGGTGATCTGCGTCAAATAGGAAACAATAACACGTCACACTGATGCTATAACATTATTATGTTGAGGTGCCCTTTGGGTGGCAAATATTTGAGGCAGTATAAAATAGCACGTCAAGAAATCCTATTCATATAAAGTATTTAAAATAAACACGCATGTGACAATGTGTTAAAGTTAATTGCATTTTAGGTTTATTGCACTTAGGTAGTAAGTAATTTGCAATAAGCGTTATGCTAGTTTTCCAAATATATCCTATGTGTGTTTCCTCAGAAAGATGAACATGAATTCTAGTTAATTTCCAGAGGAAAGGCACATCATTGGAAAAAAAAAAAACAAGATCATGTGCAGTCATGGTTTTCGTGTTCTGACTGGTGCGAGCTAAACCGAATTACGGGTAGCTGCACTAAAACTAGCGTGCTAATCAGAGTACACTGGCATTTCTCCCTAATGAAGCCCTCGGGTTAGAGTGCTAGCGCGAGAGAAAAGATATAACTCCTCCGTCTGCACAGGATGCATGTGCCCAGACAAATTGTCGTCTTGAATGTATTCCCTGCAGCACAATACGTAATGTTAGAAGCCAGGAAATAGGAGAATGAAACTATAGCGTCACAGCATTACTGCACCATAAACCTGTGTGTGCGTGTCTTCATTTTCAACCGTGAAATCATTTTATTCGTAACCCTGCCAGATAACTGCTGGCAAAGAGCTATCTTTTTCCCACGCTGAGGGCTTAATCTACTCCATCCATTTCATCTATTGAGCTAAACGGTGGTTTAGCATATTGGCATGTAGCAATCGAAGAGTTTATCTTTGTCCTGAGTACTTAACATTGTGCTTTGACTTTACACTGTTTAACCAAGTGTACCATGTTAGCACTAAAGTCTCTTAGCTATATGCTAATAAGAGTTCCTGTACTAAGCTACAACATGTATGAAAACTAACCATGGTTTTATTATATTAAAAGTGTAGTAATCATGTTTTTTTTGAGTATTGATTAGCATTTATACAACCACATTTTTACTACAAATACCATGGTTAAAACATGGCTAGTGTAGCAAAACCATTGTAAATTTGTGGTTACCATGGTTTAACAATAGTATTTTTGTAGTAAAACCATAGTTTATTTTTATTTATTTATTGTTTTTGTTGTTGTTGTTTTCGTGGATCCTTGTGAACAGGTTCGTTTTGACAATTTTTGCGCCTGTATGAAAATCTTTTAAAAAAAAAAGGTGAACGAACAACATTTCCATTTTTACTAATTTATTTTGTGTAAATATACTCTTAACTAAAATAACGGAACAATTTAGAACAATGTGGCCATGATTTACCTAAAAACAAGGAAACAAATTAGTACAATGCTGCTGCAATTTAAGTAAAATGAGGGAATGATTTTGTGCAACATGACCACAGTTTACTAAAACGAGGGAACATTTAGTACAACATGGACACGTTTTAACTAAAACGCAAGAACAAATTAGCACAGTAGCTATACTTTTACTTAAACAACGAGGGAACGCATTAGTACAATATGACTACAGTTTAACTAAAACAAGGAAACAAATTAATACAGTGGCTACTATGATTTTATTATTTAGTGCAGTGGCTACTATGAATTGTCAGGTGTCATGTGCGGGAAGGAGGAGTAGAGACGAGGAACTCATACAAAATGTGCTTTAATAAAAATAATCCAAACGGGAACAGGAACAAACTGGAACAGCAGGTAAAACACAATCCAACACGACATAAACTAACATAAGGTAACATAAAGCGACATTAAGAACGGACCAGGAACAAGTAACTGAACCAAACTTATATAGGAACACTAATGAGACACAGACAGGTGTACGTGATTAACAAGTGATGACACAACAAGAAACGGAACAGGAAAGACCAAAAAAGGACACATGAGGGAAAAACCAACAAAACAGTCCACAGGGGTGTGACATGAATTTACTAATTGGTACAGTGGCTACTACAATTTTATGAATTGGTACAGTGGCTACTACGATTTTACTATTTAGTACAGTTGCCACTACAATTTTACTATTTAGTACAGTAGCTATGACGATTTCACTATTTAGTACAGTTGATACTACAATTTTACTATTTAGTACAGTAGCTATGATGATTTCACTATTTAGTACAGTTGATACTACAATTTTACTATTTAGTACAGTAGCTATGGCGATTTCACTATTTAGTACAGTTGCCACTCAATTTTTACCATTTAGTACAGTAGCTATGATGATTTCTTTATTTAGTACAGTTGCTACCACAATTTTACTCATTTAGAGTAGCTATGGCGATTTTACTATTTAGTACAGTGGCTACTACGATTTTACTATTTAGTACAGTTGCCACTACAATTTTACTATTTAGTACGAGTAGCTATGGTGATTTCACTATTTAGTACAGTTGATACTACAATTTTACTATTTGTACGGTAGCTATAGCGATTTCACTTTTTAGCCACTACAATTTTACCAGTAGCTATGACGATTTCACTATTTGGTACAGTTGCCACTACAGTTTTACTATTTAATTTCCATTTAGTACAGTTGATACCGGTACAGTTGCCACTACAATTTTTACTTTTAGTACAGTAGCTATGATGATTTCTTTATTTAGTACAGTTGCTACCACAATTTTACTATTTAGTACAGTAGCTATGCCCGATTTTACTATTTAGTACAGTGGCTACCACGATTGTATTACACAGTAGCTATGACGATTTTTACTATTTGGTACAGTGGCTACTCACGATTGTACATTAAAACAGTAGCTATGACATTTTACTATTTAGTACAGTGGCTACTACAATTGTACTATGTACAGTAGCTATGACAATTTTACTCATTTAGTACAGTGGCTACTATGAGTTGTACATTAAGTACAGTGCTACTATGTTTCAGTAATTGGTACAGTTGGCTACTACGATTTTACTCATTTATTACAGTAGTTTTGCGATTTCACTATTTTTTACAGTAGTACAGTGGCTACTACAATTTTACTATTTATTACAGTAGCTATGACGATTTTACTATTTAGCAGTGGCTACTATGATTTTAGTAATTGGTACAGTGGCTACTAAAATTTTACTATAATGGCTACTACGATTTTACTATTTAATACAGTAGCTATGATAATTTCACTATTTAGTACAGTGGCAAATACATTATTATTATTATTATTTTTTTACTAATTAATACAGTGGCTACTACAATTTTACTGTTTAGTACATTGACTATTTAGTACAGTGGCTACTATGATTTTATTATCTAGTACAGTGGTTACTACAATTTTACTGTTTAGTACAGTTGCTACTACAGTTTTACTAAAAAGTATAGTGCTACTACGATTTTACTAGTTAGTACAGTGGCTACTACAATTTAACTTAAATGAGGAAACAAATTAGCACAACATGGCCATGATATATCTAAAACAAGGGAAGAAATTAGTACAGAGTGTCCATGATTGAACTAAATCATGGGATAGAACTAGTACAGAATGGCCAAGATTTAACTAAAATGAGGGAATAGGTTAATAAAACTTGGCAGTGAATTAAAAAGTTCACTGCCAAGGAAAAAAAATATTAATTTATGGCCATGATATCTACTCTGTCTACTTTGCACATGTCATGTGCAGGTATTTGGAAGATTCTCTTTAAATTTTTTGTTCTGGCACAACAGTAGTTGACCTAAAAGAGGAAATGCTGTAGAACAAAACAGTTTGTGCTAATGATTGCTACAGCACCCTCTGTGGCGACACTTGGAATGCAAAACGTAGCTCATCTATTATTCAACAAAAACATACATCCTCACCCACTATTACGTACGCTGCAAACGTTAGCTGCATCTTATATCCCATCTGTTGTTTTTTAAACGAGAAAATCAGAGACGACAGAAAACCAAGATGGGTCATATCCTGATTAGTAGGGTCTAAGGTGGCACTGAATAGATTATAGGGGGAACATAGCTTGTCATTTTCCCAGAAAGACACGTAACACACACTCACAGCATTCAGAAAAACGATGCTAACACAAGGGCGACTAAATCAGAGGCAATGCTGATGCTGCTAAACACGTCAGTGCTGCCAAGTACGTGAACATGTTGAGGCGTCTCCTAAGGTTGGAAAGATGCAATTGAGTTACATAAACAAGTAAAAAAAGCATCTCTGCAGGGTCAAAACTTCAGACTAGAAACTCTACAGTAAACATGTCCTGCCCTGCTCTTGCAGTTTGTGAAGAATTTACAGCCCTTAATGACAGACATCAGGACAGGCTGTTGATCTAGTTGTAAAAGCCAAGCATATCATTTGCCTGCTTTGAGGGGGCGGGAGCTGCAAGAGTTTCCTGGTGTGAAGTCCCATCAGGGTGAAGTAGAGACTCAGATCTTTCATCCTCCTGAGGGAGGAGAGCAGACGACTGAGAGACTGGGAGTGAAAAGAGAGTCGCTTCTTTCTGCCGTATACTTAGATGCTTTAAGCTGCAGAGAGAATAAAACCATGGTTTTCTTTTTAAACATAAGGCTTTAATCTTTGCTGTTTTGGTGCTTCCTATTGAAACAGAAAGTTTGGACGAGACATCTCAGTTTGGACAAGGTCTCGGCAATGTTTTCTTTTAAAAAAACCCAATGGTCTTTAGTTTGTCACAATGGACCATCATTTGCTGCTTGCTATAAAAAGTCAGAAGTAGGTGAAAAAGTGGAAAATCGCTCATGTCACCTTAAATTGTTAAATTGAGTCGACAAATTCGTACAACTTCACTCGTATGATTTTATACGGTTTCTGTGATGGTTAAGTCTAGGGGCAGGTTTAGGAGATCCTTTGTACGAACTCCTACGAATTTACTACTTTCGTAAAATACATCAGATTTTTCACAAATCGTATGATTTCGTACGAGTGAGATTGTACAGATTTGTACAAATTAGCCACCTTGTCAAATATGTATGAACTGCTGTGAGATCGGGTTGGATTTAACCATTTATTACCATGAAAATATAACATTTAATAAAACAGTAATACAAAAATCATGGTAAAATACAAAAATTAATAATAAACAAACTTGCGTTTTGCGAGTTCCACAATATATGAATATGGCAATCAAAACTGTACCATATTACCATAGTACTTCCACAGCACAAATGATTTTTAATTTAAATTAACTTTAATTTTAAAATCTCAGAAATTTTAACTTAGAAATTGCTACGAAATTTTACAAATACAAATAAACCCTAAATAACACATTGAGTAAAACATGAAATTTTGAAGTAGAAAACTGAAAAAAAAAGTATTACTCCATATCTACCAATCATTGATTTATTTACAACTTACTAAGTGCCTTTGCCATTTCATTGTAATTATTTGTGAAATTTCCTAACAATTTCACAGTCAAAATTCTTTCTACACCATTTTTTCCCAGTATATAAGTGCTTTTGAACTTCTTCTGAACTCTAAGGCCAACATACATGAGTAATACGCTTAGAAAGTCGTCGGAGGATGCGGATTAGTAGTAGATTTGCTGAGAGTGCCATTTGCATTGATGGACTATGTGGTTAATCGACAGATGTCAATTGCAGAGCTGTGATTGGTCGGAAAGACGTTGACTGTGAAGCATGCTGGGGGATATAGTGCAAACTCTGTACTCTTATACAGACACACACACACACACACACAGAGCACAATCCTGACATCCCTCATTCAACGAGCCACCTGGTTGCTAGGCAACTGAGTTCGGTCAGCCACCAGTGCCAAGAACACCCAATTCTGCCGTGAGCTTGTGTGTGTGAATTCCTGTAAGTCTGCGAGCGTAGCCGGACACTGTATGATCGAATCTTGAGCAGGACTGTCCCGTGTATGTTCTTAGCTAGTTGTAGAGCTATCCATGTAGAGGAACCACCAAACACATACATGTCAAAGCTCTGAATATTGGCAAGTGTCACAGCCTTAGGCTGAAAGAGGCTATTTTTCACGCATCAGCACTGTGAGTTTCTCCTTTCTGAACACTAATGCATTCAGTAACTGTCGCCTGGTCACTCTACCATTGACAAACTGCTAAAATAGGCCAGAGTCAATTGGCGTTTAATGAGAGATTTAAAACAAACACAGCATGTTCACAAAATATCGCTCTGTTTAATAGTTCGTACAACTTGTACTAATTTAATCAAAGCTATTTAACCTTCCTTGTGATTTTCTTTAAAAACCTAACTTTAAAGGAATAATTAAAGGGATAGTTCACCCAAAAATGAAAAGTCTGTCAGTAATTACTCACCCTCATGTCATTCCAAACCCATAAGAGCACAAATTAAGATATTTTTGATGAACTCTGAGAGCTTTCTGACCCTGCTTAGACACAACTGACACAAGAAATGTTGTATTTTTGTTTTCTTTGCACACAGAAAGTATTCTTGTAGCTTCATAAAATTAAGGCTGAACTACTGATGTTTCTGGGTCTTCAACACTGTAGTTGCGTTGCTGTCTATGAAGGGTCAGAAAGCTCTCAGACTTAATCAAAAATATCTGAATTTGTGTCCAGAAGATGAACGAAGGTCTTACGGTTTCGGAACGATATGAGGATGAGTAATTAATGACATTTTTAATTTTTGGGTGAACTATCTAACCAAAAAGTTAAAATTTACTGAAAATATACTCTCCTTCAGGCCATCTGAGATGTAGACGAGTTTGTTTCGTCATTAGAACACATTTGAAATTTAGAAATTTAGCACTACATCACTTGCTCACCAGTGGATCCTCTGTAGTGAATGGGTGCTGTCAGAATGAGAGTCCAAACAGCTGATAAAAACATCACAATAATCTACAGGTGATCCACATAGCTCCAGTCCATCAACTGGTGTGAAGTAAAAAGCTATATGAAATGTAATGCTAAATTTCTCCAAATACCCTCAGGCCATCTGAAATATAGATGATTTTACATAAATTTTAAGTTAATTTTAATTTTTGGGTGAACTATTCCTTTAAAATACTGTATAACTGTTAGTTATTTTAGATATGAATTCTTACTTGTATTTACAATACAATTATTCGTTCTGTGTAAAAGTGTTTTGGTAGGTAATCGCAATTCGTTCCACTGAACAACAGGAAACTACTACCTGATCTCGTGGTGAAAATGTAACTGTAGGAACTTTTCACAAGACGCGAAATATGTACCAATAAGTACATTGCTTGAGCATCACTGCAGTTTCCAACAGAAATGAACACTAGAGGCAGTAAAACAGCGAGTACATGTAATCATTTTCGTACACAGTTATGATTACAGCTCCATTTGTTTCGCTTTCCAGACATTACAAGCTTACTCGGTAGTTCAGTCGGCATAGAACTAGACTTAGGATGTGGAATCCTTGGTTACGAATTCCATGAAAAACATGATTCATGATGAAAGAGAGGTCAAAAAACAAGCTAAAACGGCATGCTTGCGATTGTGTTTTATGTCAGACTCCCTTTTGTTCATACTATCAGGTAGGCTTAGGTGTAAATGGTACGTTGTTTTAAAATGTCATGGAGCATTAGAGTTATAGCGCCACTCAATGGACTTTTCAAGTCAGAACTGCGATGACACGTACAAAACCAAAGTCACATAAAACATACCATATGTACATTTATCTGTCAGCAAACACTCTTTTAGCACTCTTTTACACCGAATATTTTACGAAACGTACATGTCAGTAATTATTCCACGTCTTGCGAAAAAGTTCCCACAGGAACGTTTAGTCATTAGATGAGGTTGGGAAACTAAGAAAACTTGGTTTCAACTATGGAGTTAACTCGGTTAAATATTATTTGCATCCTATGTTAGGAATACAAATGAGACATATCATCTTATTCCACGATAAGAACACTGCTGGGTGAGACAAAAAGCTGAATATAGAAAACAGCTGGTCTGTGTTCTCCAAATCAAATCATAGCTGCTTTTCTTTTAAATACCTTGGTGATAAAACCCCCATATCTCTATAAACAGCTCATCTGGGCTGTAAATGTTTGGCAGATGACCTCTGTTCACCCTTCACCACAAAGGGCACACCCTCTTTGGCTTTGTAAACACCACTAACACCTGGAGCTGTGGATCAAACAGTTACATCGGTGGGCAGAGGCAAAAGCAAACATCTTTTGCTGCGTAGACGGCCGCGTTCATATTGAATGAATTATACGCTGATCTGTAGGGTTTGATGAGGTCAAACTAAATCATCACATGACCAACAAAGGCTTTTCATCAAGCGTACATCAACCGTACCACAAACAGCTGCAAAAAAGCTATTAAAAATATGGCATATAACAAGGACAAAACATTTTAAAAAGTGTTGTATGAAAACAAACTTCAGACAATCTGAGGTAAAATCTTACAGGCAAGCAAAAAAAAAGTTTTAGAGATGTTTTTGTAAACAACTTTGCATAAAAGGAGCTTTACTTTAGTTTTGTTTGCTTCAGATTAGGTTACACTCAAGGTTAATAGGTTGTTAGGTTAATGTTTGTTAAATATTTACAACACTGTCTGGAACTTCAAAGTCCTGCTCCTATAAGACTGAGACGAAGTTGATTTAGGGTCAAAATTGTTACGCCAACCGTGAGAACGGCCATGTTTATTTGAGTGGATCAGACCTCTAGCCAGTATAGTCCTTATTCAGACATTTTGGTGAAAACCAGCAGATTATGGACTCTAGGTTCATGTGCTATTAGTTTTGTTTGAATGCTTTCACATTTTCTTCAGAAAATATAGTCATAGATTTGTGACTAGTCATAGATTGTGAAATTTTTAAATTTCACATTTAAAAATATAGTGTTTAATCATTTCTAAATATTTATTCAAATGAAAAACTTAAAAATAAGTAAGCTGGTATGATATGCAATATTCTAGATGTATATTTAGTGAAGAGCCATACAGGTACCTAGTGGGTAAACCATGGCATTACAAATGAAAATGATTTTTTTTCCCGACCACAAAATGACTCTAATTTGCTTCTTTGCATTAGAATTTAAAACCCTTTTCTCTGTTTAACCTTAAATACTACACTATAAGTCATTAATGGACCATAATTATTGGACAAATAGTATTTAGTACTAAATGATCTCCTTAAAATATTAAATAAATATTACTGAACTAAAATATAGAATATTTCTTTAACTGAAAAATAGTTCAACTGTATGGTCACATTAGCAATACCTGAGGGTTAAATACAAGAAAACCATATTAACCCTTACGAAAATTAACCATGGTTTTATTATAGTAAAAGTGTAGTAACCATGTTTTTTGGCGCATTGATTACCATTTGTATGACCATAGTTTTTCTACAAATACTATGGTTAAACTATAGTTAGTGTAGCAAGACCATGGTTAATTTGTGGTTACCATGGTTTAACTATAGTAACCATGATTTTTTGGCTTTATTTGTAGTAAAACCATATTTAATTTTCGTAAGGGTTGCCTCCATCACTCTCCAGAATAAAATTATACTGTAAATGTCATCGACATAAAAATCAATGCATAATATGCTGTAATGTTTACCAAAAATTGCTGCAAATACCTGTATAGTGAAGCTGTCGTCTCTATCCTACTTAAACACACTCAGATATACTGACAACGTTTTGTTTAGAGAGCTTTGTGGATCACGTGACTGCGTGGCGGCGACGCCAGCAAGATCAACGCTTGTCGCAGCTCTGTTTTTCAATGGCTCTGGCGTTAACAGAAGCGCTACATTTTATGATTTACGCCACATTAGGTGCGCCAAACTGTATTAATCGTTTGAATTTAGTATTAAACCTTACAACATTTGAAAGCTGAAACTTTGTTTAAAATCGCAAGCAGTGCTGCCCATTTGGCGTGAGATTTACATGGGCAGAGTGAGACCCTGAATATGGTTTGTCCCCGTAGACAAGCTCCAAATGGAATGGCACCACTTAATCCTGGATCAAATGTAGACGATAATGTTTAACGAGAATGGGTCTTGACCTTGAGGCAAACTGGAACTCCTCTTACAGGAACTTGCCTCTAAAAGCGACAGTCAATCAAGTGATTCATGACTACATTATACAAGACTTTTGAAGTCTCAGAAAGTCAAAATGGACTGGTCACTTTTAGGTCCATACAGAAAAATTGCATGTGACATTGATTTCCAAAGACAGTTAGTTACATTAAAGGAATGTTTAGTGTTCAAAACAAGTTTTAAGTTCTGTATATATTAGCACAGAAAGTAAATTTGACCTACCTGATCTCATGACGAAAACGTACCTGTGGGAATATTTTTGCAAGACGCGAAATACGTACCAACAACAGAAACAGAAATGAACACTAGAGGCGGTAAAACAGCGAGTGCTTGTAATCGTTTTCATACACAGTTGTGATTACAGCTCCATATGTTTTGCTTTCTGGATGTAACAAGCTTGCTCTGTAGCTCAGTCGGCACAGAACTGGACTTAGGATTTGGAATCCTCGGGTGCGAATCTCGTGAAAAACATGTCTCGCAATGAGCTGAAAGATGAGAGATCAAAAAAATATGCTTGCATGCTTGCAATTGCGAGCAGGTTTAGGTGTAATGCAGATGGTATGTTATTTCAAAACGTCACAGAGCATTATAGCGCCACTCAATGGACATTGCCAAAAAATGGAAACTTCCGTCAATAGTTCTAGGAACTTTTAACTGCTGTAAAAACCTCATTTTTTTAAAGAGATATTACAATACACATAAATAAGTTGTATTTAACCCAGAACATTCCTTCAGAAGTATTTAAACTCCTGTGCATCATTTATACACGGCCTGATGTAACCGTGAGTTTGGAAGAGCCTGTAAAATTTACAAAAGAGGCAGAACAATAGAATTATGCATCAAAGCACTCGCAAATATTTCATCAGTGAAGTGTTTTATCACAAGCACAAGATCCAGGGCATCTCAGTATAAATATAAGAGTATGTGAGCGATCACATATGTGTGTTTACGATGTCGACTGGGGTGCACCGTGCTTTGATCGTGGGCTATCGGGCTCTGTGTTTGCTTATAGCGTTTGATCTTTAAAACACTGTTGCCACAACAGCAGCCTGGCCTCTCAGACGTACTTAAACCACACATACACTGCAGAAGACAGCTGCTATATTTTCCAGACGTACGATCTCAATTATAAAATGACTTCCTGCCGATTAGAGCTGCGCTATATCATGTCCACTTTTCACTCTTTCTTGTTGCTCATACTTGGTTAGTGATTGAAGAACCTCCTAGTGTGTTGTTTGCTCTACATGAGTTATGGCACAGACATTCAAATTTTTGCTTCTCAAGTAAATATCTGAGAAATAAAACATACACAAAACATTTGTATTTTGGGTCTAGATAGATACTATTTCCAGCTAGCTAGGTCCGAACACATGTCAGGCTCTTAAATACAATATCACAACATGCATAAGTCACAGTCTGAATCTTTAAGAGAGCTCATTGCTTACACAATGGGATGTTTGGGCCAACAGAACGAAATATAATCCATAAAATCACAGTCGGGTCAAGCCATGTGATTCTTATCTTCCGTAATGACAGCCATAGTGCAGATGCAATGCAGATACAACACAATCAGGTGAAACTCGCACACACATATTACACACTCCTATAAAACCCTAGTCTCAGCTTTGACCTATTTTTGAGCCGTACAGAGCGGCTCTATAGATTAACGAGTCTGTCAGAAAGCACATACATTGAGTTCCCCAGCAGAGCTGCGCTCTGGGGCTTCACATGTACATGCTTCTTCAGGGCAACTCGTAACAAACTTACATACTCTGGCTGCTTCCTCCTTCTGACCTAAATAAATGCAAGAAAAAGAGCTAAATGATTTCCAATGTGCATGCAAGGGTGGGTGCGTAAACATGTCGTTGAGGGTTAAAAGGTCAACAGTGTGAAATAGTGTTTGATTCAGATCTGTTTACTAAGTTGGCAATGAGAACATAAAAGGCGACATGCAACATTAATATTTAACGTGCCGTATTTCAGGGGGGAAAAAAAACGGTAGGCCTTGTGAAACAAAAAACAATATAAATGGGAGTCTAAATTGTTCATACAACTTAAAAAAAAAAAAAAAAGTAACAGGAAAAATCTTGTTTTCCCTTTGAATTAAGATTATTTTCCTGAACCCATTGGCATATATTTCTTTCTAGCGTTTTTTTTTTTTTTTATATAAATTTTTCACAAAACAATTTTGCTTGTTTTAAGTAAATTTATCTTGTTGTAAGAATATTAAGATATTTGTACTGGAAAACAACTGAAATTAGAGTCTAAACTGTTTGTGAAAGTAATTTCAAAGCCTTAATTATTCTTTAGAAAAATGTGAACTGTTGAAATGCTTAAAAATTAAATAAATATTACACATTAACGCACGCATACAGTTTTGTTTGCATTTTTAATGTTTAGTTTTATTATGATATATAAAACTTAAATATAAATATAAAATATATAAATTAAATAAACAAATTAAATTAAATAAGAATTAATAAAGAAAGAAAATAAATTAATAAAATAAATATAAAATTTAAATATAAATTAAACTGAATTAAATGAAAAAATGTAAATAAAATTTTATATACATACACATATATATATATATATATAATTCTTAAGAGAAATAAAATGAAATGCTAAAAATATAAAAAACATGCTATGAAGTAAATATTACACATGAAAAAAATTCTTACAAAAAATTTTTTGTACAATAAATTATAACTTTAAAAAGTTGTATAGGACTATATATAATTCTATTTGCATTTTCATGTTTAATGTTTAATATTATTAATGTTTATTATTTATTAATTTATATATACATTTATTTATGTAAATATATTATTCTTTAGAAAAAGCGTGAACCAATAAAATGATACAAAAATTAGAAAAATATGCTTTAAAAACTATTTAAATAGAATAAATAAATTTCTCTATTGAAATTTTTTATAATAATATAATATAATATAATATAATATAATATAATATAACATAATATTGCTGTGTTTTGGTTGTTTTTATTATTGTTTGTGTCGTTTTCTTTTTTAGTTTTTATTAAGTATTAGTTTTAGTTGTTCTAGTACATCATGTTAAATGGAATAGAAAGGAGAATTGTTGCTTGAAATGAAAGTTTTTAAATATTTTATTTTATATTATTATTATTTATATATAGCATTATTTTGCATATTATTTACATAACTATAGATTTTTATTTTATAACATCAGGATATTTTATACATTTAAATTCCATGTCTACTAATCTATTCAAAAGCAGAAACCTTGATGTTGCCTTTAAGGAAAAGAAACCATTTAAAACCACTTAACTTTATCCACACACCAACAAACAAAAGTTCAATAATTTACTAGCGCAACAAGGCATTTTCAACAGCACAAATCTTATCAAGATCATCCTAACTGCACTAAAACACATATGGGTTTCCCATCACAAGCAATAAAATCCTGCATCAGAACACTTCTGCTCCTCTTAGAAAAGGACGTGAAATACTACTCAGCCTTTTTCAAGATAAAAGTGATGTTTGATACCTCGAAGGCGCACCTGAGGACGTTTCTGTAACATTGAAGTGCATTACTCTCTCTCTCAGGAAGTAATGAAAGCTAAGTGTCCCCCTGGCGATCCTCTCTTTCATTAGCTAAAGAGAAACCTCTCTCTGTGGGACCTTTCAAAGGCTACTGCAAATGTTAGCTCCCTCGGGACGGTCCGAAGCCGGCCGTTTGCCGCACTGCTGACAATGGCCAAGAGCACTCATTTGCTTACTGAAGTAAACAAGCTTAGTTTGGTGCCTTTTTGTGCCTAAAAGTCTGTCAGAAACAAGCGTAGCAATGCTAACGTCTTTTAATGGGTGTTTGCTAAGTTTAGTATCACTGTTGTTGCTAATATTTGAGGTTAGAGATCTGAACAAGAACACCATTTGATACCTCATAAATGATACCTCATGCTAGTTTTTGAAAGACTTGCTATTGCTAACGATAACATTTACACATTTTCACCTGGCACATGATAAAATGGCCAAAAAACATATGAGGATGAGTTAAACTGCTTAGCAACCATCTAGAACTCATTAAAAAATGCAATTTTAGCATAGCAATGTAAAATAAACCCCATAGCAATGTTGTAAACAATCACTGAAAACTAGCATCATTTTAGCATGCTGCATGTTAAAATCTAGTTTCTACTACATAGCTTACTTACAAATATAACATCCCTGATAGCACACGTACATCTCGGAGACGTCTATTTGACGTCTGCATTTATATCTGCAAGATGTAGTTTGCTCATCTGCAGTACATCTATTAGACGTTTCCTATCAGATGTCAAATAGACATCTATTAGATGTCTTTAAGATGTTTATGGTTTAGAATGTATGTAAAACTGACATCTTACAGATGTTTGTACACAGCAGATGCGTTCCAGATCAAGAGATCTTTAACAGACATCTTGCAGATGTACATGTGCTATCTGGGATATGATTATAAGCGTAGCAATGCTAGCGTCTTTTAATGGGTGTTTGCTAAGTTTAACATCACTGTTGTTGTTAAAACTTGGGGTTAGAGATCTGAACAAACCCTTAAACTGATTTAGTAAACTTTAAGTTGATTTGTCAACAGCATTTGTGATAAGGACAGAAATGATACCTCAGATCATGCTAGTTTTTGGAGAAAGACTTGCTGTTGCTAGCGATAACATTTACAATTTTTGCCTGGTACATATTAAAATGGTGGACAAATCACATTGGGATGAGCTGAACTGCTTAGCAACTGTCCAGAACACGCTAAAAATGCAAGTTTAGCAATGTGCTAAACCCCATAGCAATGTTGTAAACAATCATTGAAAACTAGCATCATTTTAGCATGCTGCATGTTAAAATCTAGTTTCTACTACATAGCTTACTTACAAATATAACATCCCTGATAGCACACGTACATCTCTCAGACGTCTATTTGACATCTGTATTTACGTCTGCAAGACATAGTTTGCTCATCTGCAATACATCTGGACATTTCCTATAAGATGTCAAATAGACGTCTAGTAGATGTATTTAAGATGTTTATGATTTAGAATGTATGTAAAACTGACATCTTACAGACGTCTGTCAGATGTTTGTACACAGCAGATGCTTTCCAGATCAAGAGATCTTTAACAGACATCTTGCAGACGTACGTGTGCTATCTGGGAAATTATTACAAGCGTAGCAATGCTAAAGTCTTTTAATGGGTGTTTGCTAAATTTAGCATCACTGTTGTTGCTATGGGGTTAGAGATCTGAACAAACCCTTAAGCTGATTTAGTAAACTTTGAGTTGATTTGTCAACACCATTTGTGCTAAAGATTTAAATGATACCACAGATCATGCTAGTTTTTAGCAACTATCCAGAACACGTTAAACAAACAATTTTAGCAATATGCTAAATCCCATAGCAATGGTGTAAACAATCATTGAAAACTAGCATAATTTTAGTATACTGTGTGTTAAATTCTAGATTGTATTACATAGTTTACTTAGAATTATTTATAAGTATTTATAACTGTTTTATTTCATTGACTGTCTTGAACTTTAGTATTTACTGTCCCCAAGTGTAGAAAAGATTAATTTAATCATGTTTACACATATTAGGGTTATTATAGTTAACTAAAACCATTAAAAACATTTCATCATATAAATTTAATATAAAAAACTTGATTTTAAAGCAACATTTCTTGTTTTGATTTATATTATTGTACTGGAACAACAAAACTATACATTTTAAATTATTTGTTTTAAACTATATAATATAATTTAAAAATAATAAAAATGACTTCAGTTTTTTTAAACTGTTGGCCTGTGTGTACATAGAGACAGATTGCCTTTGGATGTCGCTAAAATGTTTTATAAATATATTAAAATGTATGTAATTTATTGTGTCCATTTCATTTAACTTGATGTACTAAAATAAATAAAATGAAATAAAAACATTATAAACTAAATTGACATATTCAAAAAACACAAAAATTACAAAAACACACAACAAAATGACTAAAACTTTAAAAAAAATACTGTCTTTTAATAATGTGGATGTAGCATCACGCAAAATTATTTACTGTTACCAAGTGTAGAAACATATTATATCTCATGTTTAACCTCTGTAGAGACATCAGAGCCAATGGCAAATTCCAGAAGATCTGGCCGAGGTAAGGCTTCTCTTGGCGGGTTCATGAGGGCTAAATGACCTCTGATGCCCTGAAGCTCACATTTCCGAAAACAGCGAAGAAAATTTTCAAATAGGCATTATCTTTATTAACAAACTAAGTACATTCTCGCCTAAAAAAAAAAAAAACTACATTCCGTGATACAAAAACAGCATTATTTATAAAATTGGGGTGGATTTGTGTGTCTGCCATGGCACTCGCTGTGAGAAATACCACAAGCGGAGTGATACAAACAGTGAAATGGCTGGAGTGCTGTTATCACTAGAATATTGCACTCCTCTCAGCCAATTAGATTCAAGGACCAGAAAGAACGGTTGTATGAAAACTATTTATATATTTTGAAACTATTGGTCTGTGTGTACATAAAGACAGACGCCTTTGGGTGTCACCAAAATTTTAATAAACTTACTCAAATTTATTTCATATATTGTTTTCATTTCATTTAAATTGATGTACTAAACTAAATAAAACTAAATTAAAAAATCTGTATGAAATTATTATTAATAGTTACAAATATTAATAAAAACTATAATGTTATTGTGTGCGTATATGTGTGTATGGATGTGCTTGCCTGGGCTTTATGAGTCTACTTGAAACGACACTTGTTGGATGTTTCGGCAGAGCAAATTGCCTGCATGTCAAATTGATCAGCCTATAAACAGGACATTCTTTGTTTCGCTCCATCATGACTAATAGGCAGCTGTATCTCACATAATAACGGACTGAAGCATGTGGTTCTAAATGTGGTAAAAAACACAGACAACTAAAGTCAAAGTGTGCAGTCTATACACCACAGGCAGCAATCGAACTGCAAACTGTTTGACGTCCCGACCAGGCTATAAGAAGTACCATTGTCTCAACCAGACATGCAATTTTTTGAAAAGAACGACCTGATTGGCCAAACAATGGAAGATATTTGTATATTCAACGCCTTAAATGTCATGTGACCAAACTACGTATCAAAAGACTGGTTATTTCTATATCCATATTGACACAATCCACTGTAACTGTGTTCACAAAGGTCCTGTGCTAGACTGTGATTAGCCGAGCAGTAGTTTGCTTCTGTCAGCATCTCCACTGCTTTAGTCTGTGATTATAAGACCTGAGTAAACACACACACACACACACACACACACACACACACACACTTAAACACAGTTAACAGATAATTACAGAAGTTACTCACATCACAAAAAGCAGAAAAGGTTTAGGCCTATAGAAAATATGATGAATACAGAGCAAAAGGTAAACAAGATAGTGAGTGAAGAAACTGGATAGAGATGAAAGGAATACAAGAGAGCGAGTCACGGCTGTAAAGGTGTGATGGAAAGCAGATGTGTGTCTTTCTGTTCATACAAAAAAGGGGGATGGGATAGAGAAAAACAAAAGAAATAAAGGAGGAACAGTACATGAACATGTTTAGCACCCGACAAGTACAAACAGATCAAGGTGGTGACCAAATATGGACATTAAGTCGGCGGGAACGAAGAGACACGTAAACCTTTCTATGTATCATCTACAAGGTGTTATTAAGTAAAGAATAAATTAAGAAAAAAAAGAAAAGAAAAGAAACAAGGAAAGAAAAAGTTTTCCTTGTAAGAAAATATTTAAACATTCTTAAAAGAAATAAAAGAAAAAATATTTTAATTAATTTAATTTCATTTTGATTACAAAATGCATATGACAATAAATAATAATAATAATAATCATTTGAAAAAAGAAAAAAATAATAATTACTTAAGCAAAATGCATATGAAATAAATAAATAAATAAATAAATATTGTTTTCCTAGTAACAAAATATTTAAACATTTCTAAAAGAAATAAAAGAACACATTTACAAAATGCATATGACAATAAATAATAATAATAATAATTTGAAAAAAAAAGAAATAAAAAAAAATTACTTAAGCAAAATACATGTCAATAATAATAATAATAATAATAATAATTTGAAAAAAGAAAAAATAAATTAATTACTTAAGCAAAATGCATAGGTAAATAAATAATTAAATAAATAAACATTGTTTTCATAGTAACAAAATATTTAAACATTCTTAAAAGAAATAAAAGAAATAAATATTTTAATTACTTAAGCAAAATGCATGACAATAATAATAATAATAATAATAATAATAATTTGAAAAAAGAAAAAAAATAATTACTTAAGCAAAACGCATAAGTAAATAAATAAATAAACATTGTTTTCCTAGTAACAAATTATTTAAACATTCTTAAAAGAAATAAAACAAACCAATATTTGAATTACTTAAGCAAAATGCATATGACAATAAATACTACTACTACTACTACTACTACTACTACTAATAATAATAAATAATTTGAAAAAATTAAAAAGAAATAAAATATTTTAAATTACTTAAGCACAATGCAACAAACATTGTTTTCCTAGTAACACAATATTTAAACATTCTTGAAAAGAAAGGAATATTTTAATTACTATTTAAATAATTATTTAATTAATAACAATAATAATAATAATAATAACAACAAATATTTTTAATTACTTAAGCAAAATGTTTCATGTTAAATGTTTCAAAATTAGTCAAGTATTCTGACAATTATTATTAATATTATTATTTTTATTATTTATTTATTTATTTATTTATTTTTGCTTACAAGACATTTAATCACAAATATTTAATTATATTAATAGTAGATGTTTTACCAGCACTTGACTGCATTAATCATTCAGTGTTGTCATGATTTTCTGTCACTTCAGAATAATGGTGTTTACATGTGATTGGCTAAAAAAGTTCTGTGTTGCCATGAGCAAAGATTCAAAATCAGACTTTGTAATGGAAATAGCTTTCTCCAAGTATAACAAACCTCCATTTAACACTGAGTAATACTTAAAAACAGTAGCTAGCTACTATTATTTCTTGGTTAGCTGCAATACATTGCTAAAATGTGACTGTCATACACAAATATGGCACTTTTTGAAGATTTCCAAAAATATGTGTACTGGACATTGTTAGCTTGGTAGATCTGTTTGTTTAACAGCTGCTCTGTACACTGCATTGATGCTGTGTAATGGGTCTTCAAAACAGTTTTGTCACATTTGTTGCTACGCTGCTTGACACTGTGAGAGAAAACCACTGCGCTAATGTCATGCTTGAGAACAGTGTAATTGCTACTTGTGACAATGACTCAGAGACACTTTAGCGAGGTCAGCTAGGTGGTGTAAGTGCAGTAGCTAAATCTCAGAGCTAGCTAGTAAAAGAAAAGTTGCTGAAGTGAGCCATTAGCCAAGATTGTCAAGAAATCGAAGCCTCTTGGTCATGTCGAGTAAAAGTAAACATTCCATTACCATGATTAGCAATGGGTAACCTTGAGTCTAGCTTAACCTTTGCAACTGTCCCTCAGATGTCACTAGAACTACTCATTAACCCATAGACTGATACAACCCAAAAGAAAGAAATGAATAGTTTTATAGAATGGTCACACGTGACAGTTCAGTTTATAACGTTCCAGATGTCAAATAACTGCTTTTGAAGTTTCTATTCATCAAAGAAGCAAAACAATATTGTTTTCATCGCTAATAGAAAAATGTTTTTTATAGAGTTTATAGTACTTATATGGACGTTCCCTCAAAAGAGGTGTCAACATGAGTGCCATCTAGAGGTCAAACTGCATGTACCTGAGTAATATAGGCCTAATTTTGCATTTAACGCCTTTGTGTGGGAGTGTTTGAGTTTATTGACATGTTTTTCTCAGTGTGGGCTCTCTCGCGTAACTGCATGTGCGCGTTTTGTATGTGTGTTAGCGTGCTAGCTAATCCTAAACGCCTGTGGGGAGAGATTTCTGACTGTGTAGGGTATTAACTTGTGGTAATCTTGGTAGGGGTTCCCTGATCACACTTCACAGGGGGTCGCAGCAGGGTTCCTGTGTGTGTTTGTGTGTGTGTGTTTCTATTCCAACAGCTCCTGAAAACAGAGACAGTGGGCAAATACAATTTATTGACGTTCTTCGGTTCATTAACAGTGAAAACACATCACTGTATAGGCCTGAGGAGAAACTGTGGTGAATATGTGTTTTCGCATATCTAAGGAGTGTACAAGTGGGAAAAATGACAGTGAAACACTTTATTAGTCTTATTGCTAAACATATGGATTATTCTAGATAATTTTAACTGTTTGTACAGCTGGGTTTGGTAGTTTTATTATTCTTTATTCTACCGCCATCTTGTGTTCAGATGCGTTAATTACGCCTTTGGCGTCTGGCGCCATCTTATGGTTAGGTTTAAAGGTCACATTTATGCCTCTGTCTCCATCTTGTGGTGAATATACACAAATAAAATCCAAAAACTGCAAACTACAGCGATTCTGTCCGTCGTGCAGTTTTAAAATACACTCGCATGAGACAAAACCAAACTAAAACAAAATTTAAGGAACAGAGAACCACAAAAAGGCGATTAACGAAGCTCGTGGCTCAAAGCGATCGAGTTACATTCAAATCTCAAAGCTTGTTTTGTCTGAATGGAGACTGTTTTAAAACGGATCATCATTTAGTCCAACTAATTTGATACCTGATATGTAATGAGTAAAATGAGTATGTACGTATTCTTTATAAAAGGCGTTAAATAATACGACGTTTGTAATCACAAACTTCTGTAATTGGTTCAATCACTCAGCGGTGAGAAAAGTAACAGATTACACGTGACAACACCAGTTTCGTTTTTGGCAGTTTAGACCAGAATAAGTGTACTGAGACACTTTAATAGCATTAAATCGCAAAAAAATACACAATGAAGAGTTTAAACGTGAGAATTATTATATAAGCTAATCGTATTTAACCGATAACTTTATCTACTTCCAGTTAGATAAGCTCCGCCTTTAGTAACTCTTCTACCAGTTTTCCATTTCTACATTTCGCACTTTGCAGGAAACTTATGTCAGTTTTGGTGGAGATCTCACAGGGGATTCTGTGTGCAGATTTGCTTTAGATTGTTTGCATAATACATGAACCTTGAGAATATGGCTGAACAAACCAGGAACGATGGCTTGATTTTCTATGTCAACGGGAAAAAGGTGCTTATTTCTCTTGTCATCTGCAGAAATTGTTTGCACAAGTGTAACTTGGTCATGTGTTTGTTGTAAATGTTGTCTAACTGTAGTGGAGATGCATGTTTGTGAACGTTGTCAAGTTCAATTCTTATAGTAATGCATGGAGCATTATAAAATATTTAAAATAATCTAAATACTGAATATTATCTACATAAACTGAATGTATTTTGCATATGTTTATACTTGACAGATAATTGAGAAGAATCCAGACCCCGAGACTATGTTGCTGCCTTATCTGAGGAAGCAATGTATTGTTTTACTTGTTGTTCTTGTGTATATATACATATATGTCTAATTTTTTGATTATATGTTTATATTCAAAGTTATATTTATGTAATGTAATAAGATTTGTTAAAGTAACTATTATTTATGAAGTGTTACTGTAGGTCATTTCCATAAAAGATTGTGAAATTGCAAATATTGCTGGGTTATTTTCACTTTGGTTAAATTGTGCATTTTTAATTTGTCTCTCTATTTCTCTCTTTTTGTGTGTGTACGTGTGTGTAGTGCGGTTAACGGGCACTAAGTACGGCTGTGGTGGAGGAGGATGTGGAGCCTGTACCGTCATGGTGTCCAGATACGACCCTCAGACCAAGAACATTAAGTATTTCATTCACTGTCTCTTTATCACTTTCATCATAGTAATATTTTTTATGAATGCATCTGACCCCATGATGCTAGCGTTGTCCCCACTTTTTCCATTTGTGAATCCGGATTGTACCTCAAACTTAAATTCTATGTTGTTTCTAAGTCAGAATCCTTTTTATTTCTAAAAGAAGATGCCGCTGTTATATAAATTATTTTTTGTTATTCAAATCTGATAATAAATCTATATCAAATGCTTTCTTCGCCGGCCAGTCATTCGTCCGTCAATGCCTGTCTGCTTCCTGTTTGCCAACTTCATGGAGCAGCAGTGACGACCGTTGAAGGCATCGGAAGCACCAAAACCAAATTACACCCAGTCCAGGTAACAGATCCACATTAGAATGTATATTATGTCCAATCCAGATTATGAAATCCAGACCATGAGTTTAGTTTACAGCCAAATTATAATCTAGATCACCTTTAATTATTTGACATATAATTTAATTATCTGATCATAACTTCATTTTTATCCTTTCATCCCTGTATTTAGGACTTTATTTCTTATATATTAATTAAGAAAAATAAATAAAAATGAATAAAAAAAAATACAATGTAAAATGACCCGAATTATCTATTTATTTATTTATTTATTTTATAAGTATAAATATATATATTAAGTAGTAAATACTAATAAATATTCTTAAAATATTATATAAAATATTATCAATACATAATTTTAATTCATAGTTATAATTACATGTATGATTAACAATTACATAATTATTATTACAGATTACATATAATTAATAATAATTCTATATAATATAATTTTAATATTTAGATGTACAATTATAACACATTTTAATACATAGTTTTTATTAATAAATAATCTAAAATATTGTATAATTTTAATAGAATATTTTAATATGTGGTGTGACTTCCCAATAACAATAAGATGTTTAAATTAAATGGTATATTTAAAATGACTTGATTTTTTTTTTTTTGTTCGTTTGTTTAATTTCAATATAATTAAAATTATTTTTATATATTATAATAGTTATGAGCTGTATATATAAATATGTATACATTTATGAACTTAGTAGTATTAATACTAATTAAACACTAAGTATTAAAGGCTAATAAATATTAAATAAAATATTATGAAAACATAATTTGAATTTATAGTTCTAATTACAATTGTGATTAATAGTAACATAATTTATTATTAAAGACTGCATATAATTAATAATATATTAATATTATGATATAATTTTAATATTTAGATTCAAAAATGTAGCACATTTTAATATATAGTTCTTATAATTAAATAATATAAAATATTAAATAATCTTAATATAATATTTTAGTATGTGGTGTGACCTTCCAACAAGTTATTTATTAATTAAATATATGAATTTCTTATTGAAATGTTATATATTAGTAAAAATTTATATGTGAAATGACTAGAAAAATAATTTTTTATTTCAATATAATTATAATTTTATATATATATATATATATATACTTTCTGTTAGTAAAACATCATGTGTGATTCAAAAACAATCTTTCAAAAATATATCACAAATTTGTATGACTAAGCTGTGTATGCATAACTAGTACAATATTTGTGGGCACTTTGAAAATGTGAAGTATAATGTATATTTAATAGTTTTGGGTAAGTATTAAACATATCTAAAGTATTAAAGGCTAATAAATATTACAAAAATATTTAAATATTTTGAAAACTATTCTAATTCATAGTTAAAATTACAATTTGATTATTATTAAAGGTTACATATAATAAATAATAACTAATTTTAATTTTTAGATTTTAAATGGTAACACATTTTAATACATAGTTTTTATTATTCGATTATTCTAAGTCTTTGAAATATATATTTTAAAACTTCAAAATTATTACGTTGTGTAAGGAAAATCACTTAATATAATCTATTATTAATTTATATAATGTAGGCCCTGTTTCCCAGACAGGGCTTAGTCTAAGCCAGGATTAGGCCATGGTTTTCTAAAATAAATGAACATATCATAACTAATTTTGTTATTAAATATATAATAAGTATTATTTTTATATTAAGGAAAAAAATATATATAATTATATATACATATATATATATATATACATATATACGCACACACACACACACACACACACACACACACAATACTATACATATGCATTTAAAACAATATTTCAAAAAGAAATTGATATATAAGTAATTTTGTTATTAAATATATGATAAATACTATTTTATATTAAGACATTTTATACATTTGATAAAATTTATATTATTTTATATTAAGAATAAATATTATTTTAGTTAAATTAGGAAATTTTTATAAACGTGCAAGTTTCTTTTAGTTGAAACAGCTCAGATTTACATTTTAGTCTGGGAATAGATTTAAGCCCTGTCTGGTTTTTTTTATATGTTAATTCTGGACAGTTGCATGCATCATTGACGATTGGTTTTGTTCATCAGGAGCGTATAGCAAAGGCTAATGGGTCTCAGTGTGGGTTTTGTACTCCTGGGATGGTGATGTCCATGTACACATTATTGAGAAACAACCCACAGCCCACCCTGGAGGACGTAACCCAGGGTCTCGCTGGTATGGCAACAAACACCATCTTAAATACACAGAAAACATCATAAAACTTTGATCAATCATGAATGTTTCCATTGCAGGCAATTTATGCAGATGCACAGGGTACCGGCCCATCGTTGACGGCTACAGAACCTTCTGTGAGGTGAACAGCAGTTGTTCGGATTCAGCCATAATTTAATTCGTTTTAGCTGCAGAATCATGTGGGACTCATCTGACATTACATTACAGATCCTTTAAGGATTCGTTCCGAGCTGCCCAACCAATCCCATCTCAGACTGTGGCTAATATTCTCGATTTATCTCAAAGCCAGCCATTATGAGTTTTATTTATTTTTTTTTTTATAAACAATATGGTCCATGCTTGACATTTAGCATTCTGGGAATTACAGAGTGACTTTTACAACATGACAGTCAGCTAATTTATTTTTTTGGTTTCCTGATGTATATCTGATATTTGCGTGTTGCTGATTTTTTTTTTTTTTTGTTCATTTACAGTTCTTAATCGTAAAACCCCTTTTTATGTTATTTTTACAGAGTGAAAACTGTTGCCAGTTGAATGGCTCAGCATGTAATATGGCAAATGGAAAAGAAAACGGATCTGTGGAGCCCATAGAGAATGTGAGTATTTTTTATCTTGAATTGCACACACTTTTGTAGTGGTTTTATTGTACTGCTGCACTTTGACTTTTTAGTTGCAGTAAAAACATGCTGTCCAATGTACTTACAGTACATAAAATATACCCGTGCCAATAAAAGTACAAATGTACACCAAACAGTACAAAACTATATGCTTAATATTTAATCTATAGTACATACTCGTAAAAAGTAAAATAAAGAATATAGAAATAGCAATTTCATATATAATGTACATACACATATATAAGATTCGACATATAGAATTTATATTATATATATATATATATATATATATATATTTATTTATATTAAGAAAAAAAATAATATATATATATATATATATATATACACACACATATATATTTATATTAAGAAATTTTATACATTTTATAAAATTTATATTATTTTATATTAATATTTATATTGACGTTCTTGAAAAAAAATCTTTTTCTGAACAATTGTATCTATACAAATTGTATAATATCCAAGGTACACATTTCTAGTAACTGTGCAGTTAATTCTAATATTGTTTTTTCAGAAGGTTTTGGAATATTTGTCCTCTCCCCAAATGTGTCACTACTGAAAAACACGGTAATAATAATTTAATTGGAAGGGTTATATTGACCTATTAAGATTTTGCTTACATCTACATTGTAAATATATATTTTTTGCTATTTTAATACATTTTATTCAAAGGTAAATCAATAACAGTTACTTTTCTAAGAATATTTCAAGTGTAATTTATGAGATATTGAATCCAATTTTCCTTTGTAAAAGGCAAAAAGTTGATTATGCCGATTTCAAAATTAAGGTTTCATTAGTTTGAATATACAATGAACCAAAAACTATCATAACATCTTAGCTGATAATTCAGTATACTTTATTTTTGACAAAACATCCCATGTTTTGGTAGTAACTGCACATTTTCGGTAGTGACAGTAATGCTTTAGTAGCGACCACATCACAGAATTTTAACCCACATAAACACTACTAAAACATATTAAAATAAAATTTGCATAACTTAGCATAACTGTACTAAAATTGTTTATTTCCCCCAAACGCAAGGATTGTTTGTTCCCTTTTGTCACTAACGTAACAATCATGACATGTTTAGGTAGTGACTGTTACGGTAGTGACAATTTAATAGTATAACATCCAAAAAAAAAACAAAGATCTCACTACCGAAACTCCACCAGATGTTTTGGTAGTGACAATTTTAGATACTTTTGAAGCTAGCTCAAAGATGCTAATCAGTGGATGGTTAGCTAGCACAGTTCTAAACAGTGATACACATATAAAATCTAAATGTTATGGAATAACTTCCAAAAAATGTGCTTAATTGCAGAAAAAAATGTGTTTTGGTAGTGACGTTCTTTAAAGTTACACACATATTTTTCAGACTTTTGAACACGTTTACCTCAAAATGATGAGACCTGTCTACTCACACCTTGTAGCTATGAGAGAAAGGGACACAAGAATATTTCCTGATCATAAATTTAGGCGTGTAGCCTAAAATTAATCTTAGGCAATAGACTAAAACATACACTGTTTCAGTAGTGACATGAAGAATGTGGGACACATTTTTTACATAAACTTTCCTAATGTACAGAAAAATAATATATATATATTAATTTTTTTGAATTTCACTTTTTAAAACAATCAGAAAGATACTTTTTAAAAACATACAAAATTATTTCAACATAAGTTGAGATTTCAGGGTTAGGCTTCAGGACAGTCACCCAATAAATTATGATTTTATATATATTTAGCTTGACATTTTAAATATTATGGTGAGTTTCAATAGATAATAGAAGGATCTTAGTAAACATCTAAAATTTGAATACTTAAATGATTTTAAAATGTGTTTTCTGGTTGTGGGACAGCAGTTTGCATTGATATATTAGTTAATAATTAATCAAACTTACGTTCTTAAAACACTTGTGCTATTTTTGTGTTTATTAGGGTCAACCTGAACTGTTTAATAAAGATGACCTGCTTCCCCTCGACCCAACCCAGGATCTGATCTTCCCCCCTGACCTCATGGTTTGTTCCAAACGGTTCATTTGCCTTCACTATAAAGTGGGTTATGTAATGATGACTGCAAGATTTTAAATAAAGGTTAAGCAAGATTTAACAAAGGGATCATTTGGTTCTAGTTTGTTATTAATTTTATTTTAGGCTTTGATAAGCAGCCTGCCAGAAGTTCAGGTGTTGTTATCAGCTATACAACACATTTGTTTGTTGTGTAATCATGCTCTATTCTGATTTTTGGCATTTAGAGACTGGCAGAGATCAAGGATCAAACCACTCAGAGGTTTTGTGGGGAGAGAATGACCTGGATCAGCCCTGGATCTCTAGACGAGCTGCTACAGCTGAAGACTGATTACCCACAAGCCCCTCTTGTCATGGGCAACACCAACATAGGTTGCGAATGGGCAAATTAGACCAAATCTAAAAAACTCAAATAGAGTAAACTCCAGTTTTTGTTTGATAATTTGTTATTATCAGCTACTATGACGTTTTACCCCATTGTTGTTTAATAAGGATTTCTCCATTATTTTTAATAATAAATTTTATTTGGTTTTATTTTACAGGTCTGGATATGAAGTTCAAGGGTATCTTCCATCCTGTAATAATTTCGCCAACACGAGTGCCAGAACTGTTCAAGGTTAACCAAAAACCTGAGGGTATGTGTGTTAGCATATGAGCAGATTTTTTCGTTTTTTTTTTTTTCTTTTTTAATAGCATTTTATGTACTATTAATATACTAGTATTTATTTGTATTTTAAATTAGATTTCTGATCTATTCAGTTTTAATCTTAAAGGGATAGTGCACCCAAAAATGAAAATTACCCCATGATTTACTCACCCTCAAGCCATCCTAGGTGTATATGACTTTCTTCATTCAGGTGAATGCAATCAGAGTTATATTAAAACATGTCCTGGCTCTTCCAAGCTTTATAATGGCAGTGAATGGGTGTTGAGATTTTGAAGTCCAATAAAGTGCATCAATCCATCATAAAAAGTGCTCCACATGGCTCCGGGGGCTTAAAATAGGCCTTCTGAAGCAAATCGATGCATTTGTGTAAGAAAAATATCTATATTTCAAACTTTATAAACTATAATCTATCATCTAAAACTATAATCTTTAGTTTCCACTAACTGTCGTATGGGTGTTCACGAAAGAGTGGCTTAGCGTAAGCTCCAGTGAGAATAAGCTAGTCTCGCAAGAACCAAATTATATTTAAAGCAAAGAAAAATCTCCTCAGTATCCTATTTTTGGTGAACTATCCCTTTAAGGAACTGATATTTTGAACCGTTAAAGAATGGTTTATATTTGTAGGTGTGTGTGTTGGAGCGGGATGCAGTATGACGGTTCTGAAGAGTGTGTTGGAGAAAAGTATAAATGATTTTCCACCGGAGAGCACACACATGTTTTGGGCTCTGCTGCAGCAGATAAACCTTGTGGGTGGACAACAGATCCGAAATGTGGCTGTAAGTGTAAACAGACCCTGAACGCACAACACCACTTTTGATACACTCACAAATTTACTCACTCACAGCAGTGGGGAAAAAAACCCTATTAATATATATGTAATTTTCTTTATATTTTGTTATAGTTTCTGTATTTATTGCTATTTATTTCTGTATATTTTTTATTTATAGTGAGTTAAAATATTCTAATACTTATATTTATATTTTACTTTATTTAATCTTTATTTCTATCACTAAACGCAATTAGTTATCTAACTAGTAGTTAACTATACCAACAAAAAATAGTTGTTTTTGTTATGTGCAAATTAAATATATTTGAACATTGAAACCCCAAATTAATTAAAAACATTCATATAGAAAGCATAATACTTTTATTATTTTTAAATATTTTTTTTTTAAAAATAAATAATAAAAAATAAATGTAAAAGTTAAATAGTTTTGTTTTTAAATTATTAAATTATTAAATTGTCAATAGTCAAAATTTGATTAAAATTTGTAAGTTTTTATTTTGTTTATTTATATTTGGGTCAATGACGTAAGGATTTTTGACAGGCCAGTTTTAAAGTACAAAAAATAATAATATCTGTTGTAATTGTTCAAACATTAAGAATTAATAATTAAGTGATTTTAGTGGTTTTTTTTGAGTGTTCTTTTGAGTTTTTGTAAATTATATTTTAGTTCTACAATTTTTAGAGTAGCCTTCTTAAATGTAGTTAGCAGAGGTATTTTTCCTGTAAACTGTATAAAACTGATAAAAATGTTTTAAAAATACCATTCACTTAAGCATACTGTAGCAGTGATCCATATTTCAACCACAGAAATTTTAATTTAATACAGTTATTGGTCGCACCACATGATGAGTGGTTGCTCCAAATGACACAAAGACCTTATATTGTTAAAAATCTATTTAAAGAGACGTGTGAAAAGTGCAGCACATGGCATTAACTGCAGGCATTTATGTAGTCCCAGTTATCAATTCCAATCCCTGGCATCTGGAGTTTGTGCTTGACTGCAGTATCAGGATTAACATGCTGCCAATGGTGAGCGTTTATTTTACTTTGCTTTACTTTAGTTATTAATAAATAAATAATAAATTACGAATAAATGCATAATTACCAAACTAAAATTACATGCTTTAATTTTTTTTTTTCATATTGCACGAAGATTAAACATAAATGATCTGAAATGACCCAAATGACATAAAAGTCTATTCCAAATGATATTAAAATAAAGTATTTTATGTATATAAACCATCAGCTGAATATAAAACTGCCAATCTGGGACATATTTCTATAGTGAAAAAAAACAAAAAAAAAAAACTCTGCAGTGGTCGCACCAAATGATATTTCAAATTCAGAAATTCAGTCAAAATTTACAAGCACAGAATTGGCCACCTGAACAAAGCTAGCTTCCCACAAAAGGTCACTATGAAATTTATAATAAAGATAAATACTTGTGAAAATAACGTACTATTCATTGTTTTTTGAGGTCATACCAAATGATATCCGAATGTGAAAACTACATACCAGCCGTTAAAAAGGTTATATTTATCCAAATTTAAAAGTGGGTTACAAATCTGCTTGATGCTTCCATGGGTCCATGCCAAATTAATATATGATGCAATATCATATCTTTAAATGGATTTCAACATTAAAGTCCTAAAATGGTACTTTCGTGATGGTCGCACCACATGATACCATTCAAATGGACATCATCGGACAAAGTTTGCTTGTATATTATGATGGAAATATAAATACATATGCTTTGAAATTTTATACAGGATTGCAAAACACTTAGGAAATCATGCCAGAAAATGAATCTGAATAAATTTAGGGTAATTTCAAACATATTTCCAAAACAAAAGTTATGGCCGGACGTTCGCACCACATGATGTTTTGACGCTTTTGGCAATTTAGGTGTCACTTCACTGACCCATTTTTTATTTTGTGGTTTGCTAATATATGTAGACACTGGGTGGCAATATTGCGAGCGCATATCCAAACTCTGACCTGACGCCTGTCTTAGCTGCTGGAAGATGCACTCTAGTGGCACGTTCTAAAGGTAACCCAACTTCCTATATAATTTATACGTTTTTAATCAGTTCTGGATGATATTGAAATTTCACACTGCAGAGCACAGCTAAAACTGCTTGATATTCCACATTTTGCATTACGGGTTCAAGCGCATAGTGCCGAAACCCTATAGTAATTGCTTGAATGGTCATGGATCAACTGTAAGTCATAGAGACCTAAAACTTGGAGGGACAGTAGTACTCACACTGCCTACAACGTGACCAAGGCTTGCACCAATCGGCCTGACAGGGGCGCTACAGCGATCAAAAGTATGTAATCACTAATAACTCCTAACTATCAGTCGCAGGCCCAAGTGTCTTATGTTGTTGGCGAAATTTTCAGGTATTTCGCATTTTTTGAAAAGCCTACTTTTGCGAACTCATGCTAGGTTTTTTTGCCCAAATGGAACCAAACCAGCGCAGAAAGATTCTCAGGAGAGTGAATATCAATAATTATCCAGAAAAGTTGAACTTTCGACTCATTGTCGCAAAGGGGCGGCAAAACATTTGAAAGGGGCAGGGCCACTTTTAGTAAAATGCCTAAAACTCCTGAACAGAATGAGATATCGCTGCCAAACTCAGAATGCTTATGTAAGAGCTCAATCTGAGGTCACAGGAAAAAAAAACAAAAACAAAATCGCAAAGCTTGGCCACTTGGTGGAGCTATAAGAGGGAAATACTAAAAATGGTTATAACTGCGTATGGCTAAAACATGAAAATTGATGTGCACGGTCTTGGGCAGAAGTGCCACAAGTGTCTACAAGGACATTTGCATATCTCAAAAAACATGGCTGCCATTGGCTGATTTTCATTTGGCTGAAGTTTGAGCACCTGTTAGACAAGATTAACGGAAGCCGATCGGAACGAAACTCAGAGGGCCTGTTCGACTCACAGTCCCAAAGGTCTGTCAGAAATTTGAAAGAAATCAGCCACTGGAGGGCGATATTACATTTTAAGGCCGTAAACGATTGTACATTGCATGGTTTTTCACACATACACGCAATATTCTTATCATATGGTAGAACTTCTCATTCCAGACAACTTTACCTCTAGAACCACTGCTGTCAATCAAATCGTTTGTTAAATGATTGAGAAGATGTAAAAAACCTATTTTTGCAAACTAGCCCTAGGTTTTTCCCTAAATCTGGAAAAAAAAAAAACTCTGCAGTACAATTCTCTAGACTCTCTAGGTCAGTAATTATCAATAAAAAATTTGAAATTTAACCTTTGGGGAGCTATAACTAAATTTACCCAAAATCCTATAAAGCCTAAAGGTAAACTCAAAACTTCACGAAACCTGGTGAGCACATGCGACAGGTGATTCTAAACAAGCATGCAACGTTTTAAGGAGATCGAACCCCAGCTGGTGCTACAACAGTCTTAAACATTAAAAAAACAATATTTCTATGGTAAATGACCTGGATTTGCCAAAAATGCTTTTTTAAATCATTGATTTGGTGGTTACGGTCTTGCTAAATTATGTCTTTTTTCATATGTGCTTAAATGCCTTAAAGCACTTGAACCCCGGGAATTGCTGCTTGCAGCTATATTTATAAATGAATTTATGTACTTCAAGCATGTTTTCCTGACATGCATTTCACTTTTCTATCTGAATATCTATTACAGATGGACGAAGGAGAGTACCTATCGATAAAGATTTTTTCCTTGGATTTGCAAAGACTATTCTAAAGCCAGATGAAATAGTGTTGTCCGTTTTCATTCCAGCTACAAGACCGGTAAGAAATTAACTGTCGGCTAGTTTCAGTGCTTTGCACATTGTTTGCAAAATTATCATGTTTTTTTCCCCAGAACGAGATCATCCATGCCTTCCGACACGCTCCGCGTAAGGAGAACGCACTAGCTACGGTGAATGCTGGGATGCGCGTTTGGTTCAATGAGAACTCAAATGTAGTGAAGGAGATCAGTATTTATTACGGAGGAGTGGGAGCCACCATCGTCAGTGCAGACCGTGCGTGCCAGCAGATCGTAGGAAGGTTCGACATGCACTTAGGAGTAGGAGTAAAAGTTGTGTTGTTTTTGTGCTTTAACCTTTTATTTTTCATTCTCAAAGGCCTTGGGAGGAGGCGACGTTAAGCGATGCGTACAGCGCGCTGGTTGATGAGATCAAACTTGCGCCCTCGGCTTCAGGCGGGAAAGTGGACTTCCGCAGATCCCTGACCTTGAGTTTGCTTTTTAAATTCAACCTGCTCGCCCTCCAATACCTGAAGGAAAAGGTATGAACCACTTCAGGAAATCATTATCACATGGAGTTTCAATTTGTTTAATATTTATGTGTGTGTGTGTCTCTTTATACAGGATGTGACTGAGGGGGAAATACCCCAAAAAATGCAAAGTGCAATTCAACCTCTTCCTAAACACATCCAGCCTGGCTACCAAGAGTTTCAGGTAGCACTATATGGTTTTCAAATGTGTGTTTTTATAGTAGTCCATAAAAGCTCTATACTGGACACAGTTATGATCTCACGGTGCTCAAATGGGAAATTTGTGTTCAAATCCTGCTTGCAACATTCCCAAACCTGTTTCTGTTTTCTCTAATTATTATTTCTGGTCTGTATCTGATTTTTATTTAGTTAAAAGCCAGCAAAAAGCAAGAACTCTGAACTTGTAGAAGGTAAACAGTGGGCAGTGTGTGTTTTTTGTGTGCAGAATGTCTTGGAGGGTCAGTCGGGTCAAGATCCGGTGGGACGACCCATGATGCACCGGTCAGGTCTGAGTCACGCTACGGGAGAGGCCGTCTACTGTGATGACCTACCACATACCAGCGATGAACTTTGCCTCGTGATCGTGACAAGCTCCAGGCCACACGCCAAGATCACGTAAGACACATTCAGACACTTTACACAATTAACTTAAAAACAGTTCAAATTTAGTACTAAAAAAATGTACAATTAAATATATATATTTTTAAATTAAATATTAAACTTCCTTCTTTTTTTGTACAAATTAAAATAATTTAGTCTTAAACATGGAGTTCTCAAATTTGTATTGAGTGATTGTAATGAAAATATTCTTGATGCTAATATGATAATGGATTTGTTTGTTTATTGTTTGTTGTAAATGTAGTCTTTAACAAGGATTTGGCAATACATTATTTATTTATTTATTATCATAAATATAGCCTTTAAAGCTAATATGTCAATGAATATTCATTCACTCATTCAATCATGTTCATTCATTGTCATGAATATAGCATTTAATGCTATAAATATTTATTCATTTATTTAATTATTTATTAATTTATTGCCATAAATATACTGATATGGGAGTATTTATTTATTTATGTAAATATAACCTTTGATGCTGATATGGCAAAGGATTTATTTATTTATTTATTGTCATAAATATAACTTTTGATGCTGATATGGCAATTTATTTATTTATTTATGTAAATATAACCTTTGATGCTGATAGGGCAAAGGATTTATTTATTTATTGTCATAAATATAGCCTTAAAGACTGAAATAGAATTATTTATTTATTTGTTTATTGTCATATATATAACATTTGATGCTGATATGGCAATGGATTCATTCATTAATTCGTTGTCAGAAATAATGGCTTATTTATTTATTTATTTATTTGTTGTCATAAATATAACATTTGATGCTGATATGACAGTTAATTTATTGACTGATTAATTAATTAATTAATTAATTAAATGTATTTATTTATTTTCATAAATATAACCATCGATGCTAATAAATAAATATGACCATTTATTTATTCATTTATTTTCATAAATATAGCCTTAAAGATTGAAATGGAAATGAATATTTATTTATTTTTTTTATTCCTTAATATAGAATTTGATGCTAATATGGTAATGAATTTGTTTGTTGATTTATTTACATGCTGTGATAAATGTAGACTTAATGCTAATATTGCAAAGAATATATATTTATTTATTAGTTTGTTGTCATTAATATAGCCTTTGCTGATAAGGAAATTAATATTCATTTATTTATTAAATAATAAGTCATAGTTGTTCATTACTTTGACTGAATTGAACTCAGCAACGGAAAAAATTAGCAGTTTTACACCTAAATGATTGTATTTTCTTACCATCACAGTCACATTGACTTTAGTGAAGCGCTAAAGCTGCCGGGCGTGGTGGACGTGATCACCGCTAAAGACATACCAGGCAAAAAGTTCAGAACCATCACAGGATATAATGAAGAGCTGCTGGTTGAAAATGAGGTCTGTGTAATATTTATTATTTCTTTGAAGTACAAATTTTAAACTTCCGCAAAATAAGACAGAATTTGCAATCTCAAACTCTTCTGCATCCTCAGGTTACCTGTGTTGGTCAGATGGTTTGTGCTGTGGTCGCAGATTCCAAAGCACACGCTAAACGTGGTGGGGCAGCGGTGAAGATCAGCTACGAAGATCTGCAGGATCGCATCTTCACTGTGGAGGTGAACATCGTTCTATTCCATTCTTATAGAGCAGGGGTGCCCAACCCTGTTCCTGGAGATCGACTTTCCTGCAGAGTTTAGTTCCGACCCTAATCAAACACACCTGTCTGTAATTATCAAGCGCTCCTTGAGATCCTAATTAGCTAGTTCAGGTGTGTTTGGTCAGGGTTGGAGCTGAACTCTGCAGGAAGGTCGATCTCCAGGACCGGGGTTGAGCACCCCTATTATAGAACTTCTTTTGGATCTTGTTTTTAGGAGGCCATCGAGAAAGAGTCTTTCTTCCTACCTAAGAGACTAATTGAGCGAGGAGATGTGGAAAAGGGTTTGAGAGAGGCCGAACAAGTGTATGAAGGTAAGATACTCTTCCTTTCTTCCTTTCCCTTCATTCATGTTCTGTAACATGGTTCTACATGGTTCACAGGAGAGATTCGGATTGGAGGACAGGAGCATTTCTACTTGGAAACACAGAGTTTTCTGGTCATTCCAGTTGGGGAAGAGAAAGAGATGAAAGTTTATTTGTCCACCCAACACCCAACATTTACACAGGTAGGATTTATATCTGCTCCATTACACAGAAATTATTATGAAGCAAAAATAGCCCTAAATAAATCAGCTAGTTATTTTAACTATTTGATTTAGGTTCTATCTATCTTTCTATCTGTCTTTCTATCTATCGATCTATCTATCTATCTATCTGTTTATCTATCTATGTAATGTTTAATGTAATTGATTTGATAGATCAGGCAGAAAGTTTGTTTGTTCCAATCATTATTTTATTTTATTTTATTTTATTTTATGTCATTTTATTTTATGTCATTTTATTTTATTTTTGCAGATCAGGAGATGTACAAGGAAGTTTGTTCCTATTCATTGTAGGTGTCAGTAGCTCAAACTTTATTATTTTTTATTTTATTTATGTTTGCTAGTTTGTTTACTTTTATTTTTATATATATATATATACACTACCGTTCAAAAGTTTGGGGTCAGTAAGACTTGTAATAGTCTTTAAAGAAGTCTCTTATGCTCATCAAGGCTGCATTTATTTGATTAAAAATATAGAAAAAAAACAGTAATATTGCAAAATGTTTTTACAATATAAAATAATGTTTTTTATTTTAACATACTTTAAAATAGAATTTATTCCTGTAATGAAAAGCTGAATTTTTATCAGCTGTTACTCCAGTCTTAAGTGTCACATGATCCTTCAGAAATCATTCTAATATGCGGATTTATTATTAGAATGATCAGTGTTGGATAATATCAACAGTTGTGCTGCCAAATATTTTTTGGAACCTGTGATTTTTTTTTTTCAGGATTCTTTCATGAATAACAAGTTTAAAAAGTACAGTGTTTATTCAAAATATAAATATTTTATAACAATGTAAATTATTTATTATTAACTTTTAATAAACTTTTAATTATTAACTTAATACATCCTTGGTGAATAAAAGTATTAATTTCTTAAAAAAAAAGAAAAAAAAAGAAAAAAAACAATAAAAATGTACTGACCCCAAACTTTTGAACGGTAGTGTATATATATATATATATATATATTATTTTTTACAGATTAAGGAGATAACGTACAAATTCAATTTTGTTTAATTCATTTTAGGAGTTAGTAGATAAGACATACATTTATTTATTTATTGGATTTTATTTTATTTTATTTCTTTTTTTATATAATTATTTGTTTTATTATGTCTTTTTATTATTATTTTATTTTATTACATTTCATTTCTTTATTTCTTTCTTTATTTTTTGTATTGTTTTAACTTTATTTATTGTATTATTTTGCGTTTTGCAGGCCAGGGAGATAAACATGTATAAGACGTTTGTTGGTTCCTATTTGTTGTAGGAGTCAGTAGCTGAAACTTTTTAGTATTTTAAAAAAAATATTTATTTTATTTTTTTATTTTATTTTACTTTTTTATTTTTATTTTTTTGCATATTAAGGAGATAAACGTACAAAAAAATTGCAATTCAAATACATTTAATTTTATTTTATCTTATTTTATTTTTGCAGATCAGGAGATAAACATGTACAAGGAAGTTTGTTCCTATTCATTGTAGGTGTCAGTAGCTTAAACTTAGTTTTATTAGATTTTATTGTATTTATTTTATTTTATTTTTATGTTTATTTATTTATTATTATTTTTTTGTTTGTTTAATTTTTGCAGATTAAGGATATAAACGTACAAAAAATGGTTTCAATTAATTTTAGGAGTTAGTAGGTGAGATTTATTTATTTTGTTCTGTTTTCTTTATTTTTTTTATATTTCTTTGTTTTATTATGCATTTTTATTATTATTATTTTATTTTATTACCTTTATATATATTTATATATATATATATATATATATATATAACATACAAGAAAGTTCATTGGTTCCTATTTGTTGTAGGAGTCAGTAGCTGAAACGTTTTAGTATTTATTTTATTTTATTTATTTTATTTTATTTTATTTTATTCTTGCACATTAGGGAAATAAACATGTACAAGAAAGATATTTTTTATTCTAATCTGTTATAGGAGGCAGTAGCTGAGACGCTGGGAATCCCGTCCAATCGTGTTTCTTGTCACGTTAAGCGACTAGGCGGAGCCTTCGGAGGCAAGGTCACCAAAACTGCCATTTTGGCCTCCATCACTGCAGTCGCTGCTTGGAAGTGAGTCGAAATAAGGACACAAACAACAGAATGAAAGATTCATCAAAGATTCAATAAATTTGTATTTACCAAATTAGGATTTTTACTATGCAGCAGTTTGGCAAGTACAACACTTTCTTTCCTTCTCTGTTCAGAACTGGACGTGCAGTACGATGTGTTTTAGAGAGAGGAGAAGACATGCTAATAACCGGAGGACGCCACCCGGTGTGGGCAAAATATAAGGCTAGTGTTTTTTTCTGTACACACACTGACATTTAAATATATATACTATGTAATCTGTGTTTATGTAATATATTTGCATGTTTTGGCCCCAACAGGTAGGCTTTATGAAGAACGGGAGGATAACGGCAGCTGATTTCCAGTACTACACCAATGCTGGAAATGTAGCAGATGAATCCGTACTGGTGAGATGACTTGCCTTCCTGCTGATGATCAAAATAGCGGCTTAAAAGTGGAAGCTGCTTATTCATTCTTATATTTAATTCTTCCAGGTGGCAGAAAAGATCCTTCTGCATCTCGATAACGCTTATAACATTGTAAACCTGCGTGGAAGATCTGCGGCCTGCAAGACCAACCTGCCCTCCAACACTGCGTTCAGAGGGTTCGGTGTGCCCCAGTGCATGCTGGTCGTTGAGAGTATGATCAGTGATGTTGCACTCAATCTCGGACGTCTATCTGAAGAGGTCAGTGTCACAAAAAGATCTTTTGCTCTTGTCCCACTTGTTTTTTTTCCATCTCTGGTCATTTTTATTTTTGCAGATCAGGGAGATTAACATGTACAAGGAAGTTTCCCTCACTCACTACAAAATGGAGTTCGACCCGGAGAATCTCGTTCGCTGTTGGAACGAGTGCATGGAAAAAGCTGACGTCAAGCAGCGCCGGCAGGCCATCGATCTCTTTAACCAGCAGAACCAGTTCAGAAAGAGAGGAATCGCCATTGTACCCATCAAATATGGCATCGGATTTGCTGAGGGCTTCCTCAACCAGGTTACAATCTCCTAAAACACACCATAGAGTCTTTTACATTATTTTAACCAAACTCCGAATGATCTGTTGGTGTCTTCATTTGTTTTTTTAACAAAGGCTGCTGCTCTCGTGCATATTTATAAGGATGGGACTGTGCTAGTGAGCCACGGCGGGACGGAAATGGGCCAAGGATTACACACTAAAGTCCAACAGGTAGCACTTCCTGCTTTTTTGCATGTATCTGTTGCCATTTCATAGTGTTTTAGGCTGATCTCAGCAGTTTTCTCACAGGTGGCGAGTCGAGAGCTGAATATTCCTACTTCTTTGATCCACATCTCTGAGACCAGCACACAGTGTGTCCCGAATACCTGCCCGTCTGCTGCCTCCTTTGGTACTGATGCTAATGGGATGGCTGTGAAGGTATCAAACACCAGATTTTGAAGCATCAGATCATTCTAGATTTATTTATCTTGTCTATAGGAGGCAAATTTGAAGATTTCATAAAATGTGGTTTATGCTTTAATGTCTGTTTTTGAATTGTTCAAATCATACTTTTGCAGGATGCCTGTCAAATACTGTACAACAGACTAGAACCAATCAGAAAGAAGAATCCTAAGGGAACGTGGCAGAACTGGGTAAAGTGGACAAACTATTAAAAATGATTATTTTTATATCAAAATAAAAATACAACTATTTATGCTAAAATGTCTTATATGGATGGTACACATCGTTCTGATTTCAAAATCTGATAGAATCAGCCACGTTCAATACATTTCTGAAATAGTTACACATTATTTGACTTGTATTATTAATTATGTATTAATATTTAAAGTTAGGTAAATTAACTGTTATTTGACATTCATTTTGTAATTTATTATTTGCTTTTAATATTTGTGTTTTATGGAAGGTAGTCTCAGAATTCTGACAAAAGTGTGAATCTTGCAATTTTGACTTACAATTCAGATTTGTTTCTTGCAATTGCGAGTTTATATATCACAATTCTTATTTTTCACGCAATTCTGTTTTTTTTTCTTAGAATTGTAAGATATAAACTCATGATTGCAAATTATACAATCAGAATTTGCAGTTGCAAGAAAAAAAGTCAGAATTCCAAGATAAAAACTCACGATTCTGATTTTTTTAGGGGTTCGAGCACGCAGTGCTGAAACCCTATTGTAATTGTCAGGATTATTATTATTATTCTTTTCCGCTAAAACTGATCGTGCAGACCAAACCGTAAGGCCTAGAGAGCTGAAACTTGGCCAGAAGGTAGAGCTCCCTGAGGGGACGTTCTGACAAAGACTCACCCCAATCGGCCTATAGGTGGCGCTACAGCGAACAAAATTGTGAAATCGATCATAACTCCTAAACCGTTTGTCGAACACTGAAGTGTCTTATATCATTGGAATCCTTGGCTCAATCAAAACAAAATGGCTATCTCTGATTTCATTTCCGGTATGCAAATTTTTCCGCCATTTTGAAATTTGTTAAAACCCTACTTTTGCGAACTAGTCCTAGGTTTTTCGACCAATCGGAACCAAACCAGTGCAGAAATGTTCTCTGGAGAGTGAAGATCAATAATTATCAAAAAAAAGTTGAAATTTTGACTCACGATCGCAAAGGGGCGCCAAAACGTTCGAAAGAGGCGGGGCCATTTTTACTAAAATGGCTATAACTTTTGAACGGAATGACATATCATCACCAAACTCGGTACACATATGTACAAGCTCAATCTTTGGTCAAATCAAAACAATTGCGGGGCTTGACCACTTGGTGGCGCTATAAGGTGGAAAAAACATGAAAATGACTATAACTATGCAATTGTTGGTCTGATCGATCTGAAAATTGGTATGCAGTGTCTCTGTCCAATGTGCCATAAGGGTCTATGAGGACATTGGCGTATCTCAAAAAACATGGCTGCCATCAGCCAATGAAATTTGAGCACCTATTAGACAAGGTTAACAGAGGCCGATCGGAACGAAACTCACTGGGCATGTTCGACTCATGGCCCTAAAGGTCTGTAAGAATTTTGAAAGAAATCGGCCACTAGTTGGTGCTAACGAGTTTTCTTGCCTCTGTAATCACGTGGTGTTTCACACATCCACACAATATGCATATCATTTGATAGATCTCCAAATGCTGAGCAACTTTGCCTCAAGAACCATTGCTGTCAAACAAACCGTTCATTAATTATTCACAAATATGTGAAAAACCTACTTTTGCGAACTAGTCCTAGGTTTTTCACTCAATCTCGATCAAACCACTGCAGTCATATTCTCTGGACTCTCTAGATCAATAATTATCAAAAAAATGTTGAATTTTGTCCTTTGGTTAGCTGTAATGGGGCCATTTACAATAGTGGCATGGCCACATATACCCAAAAGCCTATCAATCCTAAACAAAAACTCAAAAATTTACAAAAATTGGTGAGATCATGTGTCAGGTGACTCTTAATAAGCATGCAAAGTTTTGTGAAGATCGGAACATAGGTGGCGTTATAACAGTTAAAAAGACTTCAAAAACATAAGCTGTGTATGGTAAATGGCTTCAAATGGCTAAATAAATGCACTTATATCCACACAAACACTAGATCTTCATATCATTTGATAGATCTCCTCATGATGAACAACTTTGCCTCAAGAACCATTGCTGTCAATCAAATCGTTCATTAAATATTCACAATTATGTTAAAACCTACTTTTGTGAACTAGTCCTAGGTTTTTCACTCAGTCTCGATCAAACCATGGCAGTAATATTCTCTGGACTCTCTAGATCAATAATTATCAAAAAAATGTTGAAATTTGTCCTTCGGTTAGCTATAACAGGGTCATTTTCAAAAGGGGTGTGGCCACATATACTCAAAAGCCTATAAAACCTAAACGAAAACTCAAAATGTTATGAAAATTGGTGAGAACATGTGTCAGATGACTCTTAACAATCATGAAATGTTTCATGGAGATCAGACCATAGATGGCTCTATAAGCTTCAAAAAGACAGGATTTCTATGGTAAATGGTCTCAAATTATTTAAAAAATGCTCATATATTCACACAAACACTAGATCTTTATATCATATGACAAATCTCCAAATTTTGAACGACTTTGCATACCACCTTAAAGGCCTTAAATGCTCGAACCCCGGTAATTGCTGCTTGCAGCTATATTTTTTTTTTGCAATTGCAAGTTTATAGATCGCAATTCTTATTTTTTGTTGTAATTGTGATTTATTTTTTTTTTTTTTCAGAATTGTGAGATATAAACTCGCAAATGCGAGTTATAAAATCAGAATAGCAGGATATAAACTCACAATTGTGAGAAATACAGTCAGAATTGCAAGAATTTTTTTTTTCTTGCAATTCTGATTTTTCCCCCCTCAGAATTATGAGATAAACTGTCAGTTGCGAGTTATAAAGGCCAGTTCTGAGGGGGAAAAAGACTTTTATGTTCTCAGAATTGTGAGTTTATATCTCACAATTCGAACTTAACGTGCACTTAGGAAAAAAGACTTTATTTCTCAGAATTCTGAAATGTTTTTCTCAGAATTGTGAGTTTATATCATCCAATTCTGACTTTATAATTCACAGCTGCCAGTTCATCTCTCACAAATAGTGGGATATGAAATCGCAATTGCGAGAAAGAAAGAGGTATATGAACTTGCAATTGCGAGAAATAAAATGTGAAGAAAAAAACTCGCAATTCTGATTTTTTTTTTCTCACAATTCAGATTTTTTTTCAGAATTGTAAGATATACACTCGCAATTACGAGAAATAAAGTCCGAATTGAGAGATAAAAATGTGCAATTCAGAATTTTTTTCCCATTGCACGTTTATATATCACAATTCTTTTTTTGTTCTCTCAGTTCTGATTTTTTTTTCTCAGAATTGCTAGATAATTTTTTTTTCTTGCAATTCAGATTTTTTCCCTCTCAGAATTATGAGATAAACTATCTGTTAGCGAGTTATAAATTCCAGTTCTGAGGGGGAAGACTCGTATGTTCTCAGAATTGCGAGTTCATATCTCACAATTCTGACTTAACTTGCAAATGGGAAAAAAGTCAGAACTCTGAGTTTTTATCTCACAGTTCTGACTTTATTTCTCAGAATTCTGAAATGTATTTCTCAGAATTTTGAGTTTATAACTCACAATTGCGAGTTCATATCTCACAAAAGTCAGAATTGCAAGATATAAACCTTGAGAATTGTGAGATAAAAGTCGTAATTACTTTTAAGTTTTTTTATTCTGTGACAGAAAGGGTTTTCCATAGTGTTTTATTTAAAAAAAAAAAAAAGTATTACATTTAATACAGTTGTTTCTGTTTATTACTAAACATTGGTGTTTTTTTATATTAAAGCAATAAGCTGTTCAAAGCCATGTGTTACAGGCCATGTTTAATTGTTATTTTTTAATATAAATGTATTATATATGTTTATATATTTGATTTTTATATATTTATTTAATTATGCCTATAAAGATATCGACAGCATTTTTAGAGAAGATCAGTCTGTCAGCCACGGGATTCTACAGGTAAACTATCTAAATTTAATTTAAAAGGAGTGTTTTTGTTTTTTAAACGTACTTTGAGACATTAAAAGGAGTGTTTGTCAACAGTGTGATTTAAAAAAAACTAAAGCCTAAAACTAGACAAAACATGGAGGTTTTCTTTGATGCTTAATGAGAGTTTTGTCTGTATTCAGAGGTCAAGATCTAGACATGGACTGGGAGAAGCAGGAAGGCAAGCCGTACGCTTACTTCACCTATGCGGTGGCCTGCAGTGAGGTTGAACTGGACTGTTTGACCGGAGAATACAGGGTAAATACAGATATAATGATGTACATTTTCTGTTGTCTAGTTACTGTATAACTCATCAGACATACTGTATGTTTTTCTCGTAGACCTTGAGGACTGATATCGTTGCTGATATCGGCAGAAGTATAAATCCGTCCATTGACATTGGTCAGGTAACATGATCTGTATGATTGTTTAATTTCAAAATATATAATCTATACACCAGTGATTAATAGATATATCTCATTATTAGCCAATATTTTTTGCAATTAATCACCATTGCCCAGTATGATGTGTGTTAGCTTCCTTTGTGTCAGGTCCAAGAGTAAATTTTGAGCAGAATATTTTTTTAAATGAATTGTATTTTGTGCATAATTGTTATCAGTTGTATTAAATTTAAACATTATAATAATTTTGTTTAGCATTTCGTATTGTCTAATTTATTATCAATATATTATATTATATTATGCATTTACTCATATAATATACACAATTATGATAGATTGAGGGAGCGTTTATGCAGGGTCTGGGTCTCTACACCATGGAGGAGCTCAAGTTTTCTCCATCTGGTGTTCTGTACACACGTGGACCGGGCCAGTACAAGATCCCGTCCTTCTGTGACGTCCCTCTGAAGTTTAATGTCTACCTTTTAGCCGGCTCATCCAACCCTCATGCCATCTATTCATCTAAGGTAATTCACTCATCTTCTCTTTCAAGTTTCAGTTCACTTCAATGTCCATTTATTTAGATTTTATGGAATCCTTGTTGTTCACTTCACATATAAATTCTAATATTGCGCTCTAGTTAAGATTTTTCTTACCATTTTAGTGTTTTCCAGATGTGTTCTAGATGTAACATCACTGCAAACTAAAGCTTTCTCATCCTCTTGTTTAAGGGAATTGGAGAGCCAACTTTGTTTTTGGGCAGTTCGGTATTCTTGGCAATTAAAGACGCTGTGACTGCTGCCCGAAAAGATGCAGGTTTAACCGGCCCGTTCCAGCTGAACAGCCCTGCCACCCCAGAACGGGCATGTCTGGCCTGCGCCACACACTTCACAAAGATGGTATGAGAATTACAGGAAGCCATTTGTGCTTTTTGAGTCCAAATCTAGATTAAATGAATCCTTAATAAAGATAAATATGGTAAAAAGTCCTTTAACCCTTAAAGACCTAGAACATTTTCAGGGCACCTGATACGCCTGCAATTTTCTTTGCTTTTTCAGACCTATTCCAGCAGTCAGCATCAGGTGGTATATATCATTGTAAACAGAAGACTTGACGTTTCAGTCTAGCTAATTTAAGTCCCAATTTTCCTTGTGTCTTCTGTAAGAATTAATGAATTTTTAACATTTTTAAGAAAATCACAGATTTTTTTTAATGTGTACTCAAACAGAAACTCCTCAAGTTTGAATTTTTTTCTTTAGAAAGTTGTATTTGGGTATTTTACACTACCAAATAAAATTTTATCTACATATAACATTCCCCAAGCAAGTTACAGCCATTTATTACAATATTGTTATAGGCGCTTTTCAGGGAAAAACAGGTCAATTTAGTTTACTGACAATATAGATGTGTTCAAAAATGTTTAGGAAGGAAAGTAAATGGAAACAGTGTTACATAATAACAAAACAGTAAAAAAAAAAAGTTTTTTTCAGAGAAATATAATTTTTAATCAGTGTATGAACAACAAACGCAAACTGTGCAGCAAGTAGAAAACACCTGCACAAATGGTCTTGTGCAACAAATATACAAACAGTGCAAATGATTAACAAACTACACACAAAATGAGAGAAAAATATACAGAGTGCACCAGAAAAAAATAGTGCAAATGATCTTTATAAACTATATAAGAATAATTTGCATAATATACCAGCCAAAGGGATCGATCCACTGGCTGTATTCCGTGTTTTACTGGGACACCGCATAGACAGGTGAAAACATAAATTCCAGTGCTTTATCTGATGTGTACCGCTGTTTCATCCTAGTTTTTGGTGCTCTGTTGTGTGTTTTTCTGTGCTTTTTTAGAGAGTGAAATCACGCAAATGTGTTATTTTGTGTTTGTTTTCATGCACGCACGACGCATTTTACTTTCACTTTGAGTTTGTTCAGATGTCCAAAGAAACATGCTAACTGGTGGTCAGTGTTGGGGGTAACACATTACAAGTAACATTAGTAACAGTAATATTACTTTTTTCAAGGTACTAGTAAAGTAATGCATTACTTTTTAATTTCTAAGAAAATATCTTTAGTTACTTTTTCAAATAAGTAACGCTAGTTACTTTTTTCCCCATTTATTGATTGACAAGTCTCCTGTCGGGTAAACTGGGAGTAAACATGATGTTACTGTATTCTAGACTAAATGTGAACATGCATTAATTCATTTCACTCACAAACAACAGATTCAGTATTCCACAAAAAAAACAGTGAAATGCAAACTCAGAATATGACGCAACCCTGGGATAATTAAATATGTTAAATAAAACAAAGATACTTTATGTATTTAATCCCATATTAATCAGTGTCTTTGCTGCTGACCTTCGATGATGTAATTCAACCATACTAATGAGCAAAAATTACTTTAGATAAACTAACATTTGTGCTTCATTTTTTTAATAGCTGAAGAGTGATCTCCTGCATAAATGTACATTTCTTTCAGCCTGAGGTGAATTCATTTCACTTTTGGTGTAAAAGGGCTTTTACATTAGAATTGTTTTATATTAAAAACAAAGAAGCAAGCCCTTCTCAGATTTAAAAAGTAACGCAAAAGTAATGTAACGCATTACTTTCCATAAAAAAGTAACTAAGTAGCGTTATTAGTTACTTTTTCACAGAGTAGCGCAAAATTGTAATGCACTACTTTTAAAAGTAACTTTCCCCAACACTGTTGGTGGTTCAAAAGTACAAAACCTATGTTTATTGGTTGAATAGATGACAGTTTGAACCAGTCTGGGCACGGGGATGGGGCTCATTCCTCTTTGGCTCAGAGGAACGAAATGCATTGGTTTCCTCTGACGAATCAATGCGATCAAAATGTGATGACGTAATCACGTTCACTACAGAGCCTCTGAATGTCCAAATGAGATGCATGTGATATTGGACAAAAGCTGAGAATCTCACTTTTCAAAGCATTTAGATTGTATTAGTGGTTCAAAAGCTATTAAATATTTTAAACAATAGTTATTTTTAGCCACGGGCAACTGTTTCAGTCTTTGAGGGTTATACCTTGTTAATAATTGTCACTTTAAATTTTTGTTTATATATATATTAATATAGTTTTGTGTTTAACAGGTTGCCCAAAGTGGATCAACTTCTGGACCAGCTCAGCCATGGGCTCTGGACATCTGAAAACAACATCATCCTCATCTTATCATATTACATTTTGATTTAAAGTGATAGTGTTGCTCTTATCAAATCACAAGACATTTATTGCATTTATATAGACGCAAGGCAGTCACCTGATTTAACAACAAACTATTGTCAGAAGCTGAAGAACTCTGCACGCAGTCACATCTCAAGAACAATTTGAAGATATTCAAGCTTATTATTAACACATCTAAATTGCTCTCACATAAATCATAAATCACCTGACATATATGAATTGCTTTAACAGCTATTAGAATGTGTATTCAATTCATCTCTAGCCTACTACTGACCAAGCAAGTTCCTTATTGCATTTATGAAACAACTGCATAATAAAAAATATTAAGAAGTTAGAAGTCACTGACATGGAAATTGAGGTTAAGAGTTTGACCTGATAGCCAGTTTATGAGCTCGAAGTCTCAATGGAAAAAATGACAGCTTTAGTTGAGGCATTACAGAGATTGAATAATAATCTGTTGTTTTTCTTCACACATTGATGGACCAGGGTTTGGTTTTTAAGAACCAAAACGATAAACCTGAAATAATGTAAAATATTATTACAAATAAAATCTAATCTATTAAATTAAGAATATGAATTTACTGTATTAATACCGTTCACGCACTATTTCTAGTAAAGCAGTCTTTACATACGCATATTGTCCACAGTAGCTTGAGAAGAGAAATGGAAACTTTCGCTCAGGCCTTTCTCTCTCTCCGTGTGGCTGCTATCACTTTCTTAACTTTTTTTTAACAAAAAATAAAATTCCACTGTGCATAATTATCCTGTTTCTGTTCAAAAACCTCACATAAACCCATTATTTACCTGTGCCCTGCTAAACTGAATATAGACAAATCCTTAAAGCTACAAAAGTTATTGATTCCCTCTTTTCTTCTTTTGTTCTTTGATTAATAGACTTCACAGCAGGTGGGTTATTAGATTATTTGGCTGCTATTACTTTAAGAGCTGCCGCAGCTGAATGCAATGCGGAGTTTAATTCGCTCTTTAATATGAAATGATACAGGCTACAGTGCACATCGCCGCATTTGTGCGCCTGCGTTAACACGCTAATTTTGTAGTTTAATGTGCTGAAATGATTGAAGTCTGCTATGAACCCGGCCTGACCTGAAGAGTTTTGAAATCATAGAAGCCGAGACACATCTTTTGGTGATTGTTATGTCTGTATTTATCAGTGAAAGGTAAATATTACTGGTTATTTGCTGTATGTTTTTACTTAAACAGCTTTGATTTTATTTGAACTTGTTGTGTTGACATTCAGGGTTTTTTGTTTTACCTTTGAGGAGAAGATGGCGTGAGGATTGTCTGCGTTCCTCAGCAGCTGAGGAGGGGCATCACAGAGCTGGGATTTTCTACTGAGAGGGATCCCGGGTCAACAACAAACCCTCAGGAGAAAACTGTAACTCCTCAATAGTGTAAAGCCCAATTCCCTGGACAAAAGCACCCTCTATCTGTAAACACACACATTTATTAGCTGTAAGGTCACTGATGTATACCTCAAGTATCCTAATTGTTTGCACATTAAAAACATATATTTCATACCTTTCCAACATCCAGAGCAGGGTTTAAAATTTTATATTTAAATTATGAACGTGCACACATAACCTAAAAAAAGGTTTTTTAGGTTACACATGGTTCCCTGAGAAGTGGAACAAGACGCTGCATCCTGTAAAGGAAGCTATAGGGAATGCCTTCAGCATGATCGGTGTCTGAAGCATGTGTCTAAACATGACAACGACCCTGTCCCAAATGGAACACTTAATGTGCACTTGTGGTCTTACGGACTGACAATGCTTCTACCCAACAGTCAAAGCGGCATTACGTCACAAAAGTGGAAAGTCTCTCGTTCCACTTCTTAGGGAACTGTGGTTGCATACGTAAACTGAGACTTTCCCTTTCGAATAGGAACTCCATGCTGCATTCCCCAACTTTCATTACATTACTATAAAGTGATCTTACAGTAGATGATCGTAGAGAAGAAAAGGTTAAAAAACCAAACCAACTGAATATGAAATTGGTAGGTACTGTAACATAATACAGTATACTGTTGATTACATACATCTAGCAGTTTTTGGTCTTCTGACAAAACTCTCTACGCTGTCTTGGTTGTCTCTCAGTTCTGCAAAAATACATCTAAAAAAGCTAAAGGCTACAAATAAATTTGACAGTCACAGGTTGTGCTTCAGTTTACTGGATACAGAATAGTGACATCCCTCATATAAAGTACTGTTACTGTGTACTGTAGTTACTCTATGTGTAAGCAGTAACTCTGTCAATGATTCTTCTAGCTTTCTCTTTAGCGCTATACTGTATGCATTTTTAAAGCAGTCACCTGTTTAAACTATCCTGAGATTCTGACTGGTGTGTCATCAGTTTTGCGACTGAATGCTTACTAATGGATAAATGTGTGCTATTTGAGTTCACACTGTGACACTTAAGCAAACCAAGCCTGTTGATTTGGTCTTTTAAATACATTTTAGCATTTCTGTAGTAAACATACAAATTCACAATCCATGTACCATTTAAGTGGTTTTAGTGTGGAGGTGACAAATGAGATTTTGATATTTTGACCACTGAACTAGGAAATGTATCCAGTTTTCATTTCAGATATCTGGTCATCTTAGTTCAAAGAAAGTCTGTTTTCTTGTTTTGTTTTTTTTTTTGTTTGTTTTTTTACTAGTACTAGTAATGTAAATATGTATAACTGGTTAACGGGTGTCGCCATAATTTTAAATGAGTTTGAAGGTGAATTTAATATTCAATATTTTTCTATTACTAAAGGTAAGTACCACTGCTACCAATATTACTGACGTCTCTAGGAAATTGTTCTTTTTTTCCTATATTTAATCATTGACTATAGCCATTCATCATTACAGAGTAATTGATAGCAATCAATTTGAACATTTATTAGACTTTAAAAAATAACAACTTCTAATTTAAGTCAACTTAAAACAGTTATCTTCACATAAACCCATTATTCACCTGTGCCCTTCATCAAGTAGGAAATATACAGAAATGTAATAAAGTTATCAAACACTAAATACTAAATGAAATATAAACACATCCTTGAAGTTACAAACATTGATTTACTGTTTTTCCTTTTGTTCTTTGATTAATAAACATTACAGCAGCCGGGTTATTTGGCTGCTATTACTTTAGTTCCGCCCCTGTGTTAACTGCATTAAATATTAAACACCGTTAAACTAGAAAAACTAATCGCCTTTTTTTTGACAGCACTAATAAAAACATTTTTGTGTCTGTGTTTTAAGCATGCCACATTCTGGCATCACAGACAAACATGTCGGCCCATGATGATATTGTAGTCTAACGCAAGTTATGCAAGTTATAACTCTTGTTATAATCACTAAAATTACAAAATTAATCTTTTATTTACATTGTATCTGTTGCACTGTGTTGTTTATGATGAGGGAATTTGTGTGCGTGCGTGCACACTCAACAACAGCTCCAGCTGTTTCAAGCGCTGACTAATCTAAGTGCCTCTGATTGGCTAAAGCATTCCAAAGTTCAACAGAAAAGTGTTTGATTGGTTATAAGGCTCAACGTTGCACAAAACAGCGCGCAAAAGCAATCTGATGCAATGTGAGCGAATTGGAATGTAATGTTTCATTGATTTTCACATTTAATTTTAATTGCGAGAGATGTAATACATTTGTGCAAGGGCATTTTTTGCCACTCTGTCTTGAATTTATGGGGCACTTTTGTTCATTTTAGTGGACTTTTTGCCACAAGCATTGTTAATTTCTGACCCTGTATTAGACTAATTTTAGATTTGTTAGATTATTCAAATTTAGTGGAATCTGAGGCTTTAATTGTTTTTTTTTTTTTTTTTTTTTATAGTTTTACATAAAGCTTTCGACACAACTGAGAATCAGTGTACAGAACTCTTAAATATGTCTGAGAGACAAAAACTACATTTTTCCCCTAAATAATAATAAAAAAAACCCTCAAAATATATTTAATAACAAAGAGTATTATCCACCTTTTTTATTCCCTAAGAGCGAGTGCACTCCACACCCATTTGTAAATTTGATGGGTGTGGCTTCGGGTCTCATCTGCCTCCAGCTATTTTTAGCTGTACAAAACAGCTAGTTTTGCTGTTTGATATTGCAAATTGGTGTGTCTTACCATATAATTTTAATGTATTATCTAACACTGGTTTGTAGAGCAAACAGTTTTACCATTTACTGCACGCTGTTATTCTTCTCATTATTTTCCTATAGCGTATAATGAACCATAAGCCTCACCTGGAAACAACAACACACTTATTTCTGATTGGCTGGTAAGTGGCATTTAACTCTGTATAACTGGAGGCAGCTATTAACACGGCAGTAAACATCCCTCCGTATGCTTGCACCTTGTCCGTTAATTGTAAACAGCGGGAAAAGTTATCTCTTACTTCTCAGCGTGAGAAATACACCGTGTGGCATGTGAACTGGTTGAAATGCGTGTGTGAGATTTGAGAGACCCCAACTTCCAGTCAGATAAGCTCCACCTTTACCAACACTTCTGCTTGTTTTTTATTTGTACATTTGGCACTTTGCAGAAAACTTCCGATCTCAGAGGGGATCCAGTCTGTAGATTTGCTACAGTTTCTTTGTATTGGACATAAACTTTGAGAAAATGGCGGAACAAACCAGGACTAATGGCTTAATTTTCTTTGTCAACGGGAAAAAGGTGCTTATTTCTCACGCATATCATTGCAGAAATTCTTTGTATTGTAATATGTTTGTTGTAAATTTCGTTGGAGTGTAGTGAAGATTTAAGTGAACATGTTGTGTAGTTCAAACCTTATAGTAATGCACAAAGCATAATAATTACACAAATTTAATCGTTTAAAGACATTTAAAATCTGCATGAACTGAATGTGTTTTGTTTTTGTTTCTACTTCACAGATAATTGAGGAGAATCCAGACCCCGAGACTATGTTGCTGTCTTACCTGAGGAAGAAATGTATTGTTTTACATATATATATATATATATATATATAAAGCATATACAGTAGTCAACATTTGAAGTGGGTCAAAAAAAATAAAAAAAATAAATAAAGTTGTCCTTAGACAAGAACATGGGATTTGAAATGGATTTAATCCACTTCAAATGTTGACTACTATATATATATATATGAAGAGTTCAGATGCAAAACCAGCTAAAAGCCATCTCGGTCAAAAATGAGATAATGATATTGAGTGAATGCTCCTGACACACAGTATACGTCCATCAAATACTTTTACTTAAATACTTTTACAAACTTGAAAACTTACATAGAACTTACATAGAAACCTATACAAAGTAGCCAGAAAGAAATGCTCATTTTAAAGAAAAACAGATTTAGAGGCTTTTGCATCTGAACTCTTCATATGTATATGTATGTATGTATGTATGTATGTATGTGTGTGTGTCTGTGTGTGTATACACACATAATAGATTATGTAATGGCAAATATTGCAGGGTTAATTTGACTCTGGTTTAGTTTTTACATTTTGAATCTCTCTGTCCCTGTGTGTGTAGTGCGATTGACGGGCACTAAGTACGGCTGTGGTGGAGGAGGTTGTGGAGCCTGTACCGTCATGGTGTCCAGATACGACCCTCAGACCAATACCATCAAGTATTTCATTGACTGTTTCTTCTCACTTTCTTCATATTTATACTTCTCATGAACATGTCTGACCACATAAAGCCACTTTCTTTTTCACTTTTCCCACTTTTGAATCCAGATTCCACCTCAAATGTAAATTCTATGTTGTTTTAAGTGAGATTTCTTTTAATTTCTTAAGTAAGACAGGCATGCTGCTAATATCTCTACACTTTTAATTATTAATTCATTTCTGTTATGCAAATTTAATAACAAATGCATGATTCTTCATTGCCCAGTCATTCGTCCATCAATGCCTGTCTGCTTCCTGTGTGCCAACTTCATGGAGCAGCAGTGACGACCATTGAAGGCATCGGAAGCACCAAAACCAAATTACACCCAGTCCAGGTAACAGATCCACATTAGAATGTATATTATGCCCAATCTAGATTATGAAATCCAGATCATGAGATTAATGTACAGCCAAATTCGAATTGTGGACATTTTCATTCATCATTGACGATTGGTTTTGTTCATCAGGAGCGTATAGCAAAGGCTCATGGGTCTCAGTGTGGGTTTTGTACTCCTGGGATGGTTATGACCATGTACACATTACTGAGAAACAACCCACAGCCCACCCTGGAGGACGTGACCAAGGGTCTCGCTGGTATGGTGACACAAACACCATCTTAAATACACAGAAAACATCATAAAACTTTGATCAATCATGAATGTTTCCATTGCAGGTAACTTATGCAGATGCACAGGGTACCGGCCCATCGTTGACGGCTACAGAACCTTCTGTGAGGTGAACAGCAGTCATCTGGATTCAACCATAATTAGATTTTTTAATCATTTGGCACTGTTTTTGTACATTTATGATACTTAATCATATTGAATAACAAGACAATTTTCTGTTACTTTCATAGAGTGAAAACTGTTGCCAGTTAAATGGCAGTGGACGCAATGTGGCCAATGAAAATGAATCTGTGGCGCCCATAGAGAATGTGAGTAGTATCCCTACTATTGTCCTATTTTAATTGCAATAAAAATATATACCATCCAGTGTCATTACATAAAATATAACTGGGCTATTAAAGGGACAGCTCGCCCAGAAATAAAAATTCTGTCATTAATTACTTACCCTTATGCTGTTCCAAACCAGTAAGACCTTCGTTCATCTTTTGAACACAAATTAAGATATTCTTGATGAAATCCGAGAGCTTTCTGATGCTGCATAAACAGCAATGCAACTGATACTTTCAAGACCCAGAAAGGTAGTAAGGACATCGTTAAAATAGTCCTTTTAATAGTAATGACTGAACCGTAGGTTTACGAAGCTACGATAATACCTTTTGGCACTCTCTATAATGGTGGAAGACAGTGACGCGGAAAAGAAAAATTGTTGAATAAAGTCGTTATTTTTGTTTTCTTTGCGCACACAAAATATTCTCATAGCTTCGTAAAATTACGGTTGAACCACTGATGTCACATACCTACCTTTCTGGGCCTTGAACGTTTCAGTTGCGTTGCTGTTTATGCAGGGTCAGAAAGCTCTCGGATTTCATCAGTCCTCATCAATGTTCCCAGGATGAACTAAGGTCTTACGGGTTTGGAGTAACATAAGGGTAATTAATTAATGACAGAATTTTCAGTGAACTTTTCCTTTTATAATCTTTAGTCATGACTTTGTGTAATGCAACCTCTTTTTTCAGCCATGGCACCCTTCAAAAATTAGTTGAACCCTACACAAACACTACTGCTCTGCAGGCCCCACAGTCTATCCACTCTGGACTGCTACATGAGGATAAAGCAGATGGTTAAGAACTGTCTCAAACTACACTTTTTTAAGTACTTTTTTTTGGTGCCATGGTAAAAACTACAAGCCTAACTTATAGATTTCAAACATTATAATTAACAAGTGAACAGCCAGTAATAAAATAAGGAAAAAAAATGGACAGATTTTGACTTCTTCGACTTCTGTTTTGACTTTATCTACTTCTTCTTCATAGACTGTTTTGACTTCTTTCATTTTTCTTCTTTGACTTCTATTTTTTCGAAGTCCTTCTTCTTCTTCTTCTTCTTGACTTTTTCCACTTCGACTTCTGACTTCTATTTCAATTTTTTCATCTTCAACTTCTTCTTAGACTACTTCAGTCTCTTCAATATTTTCTTCAATTTCTTTCTTTTTTGACTACTTTTACCTCGACTTTGATTTTCATCTTCAATTTCTTTGTCTCTTGACTCTTTGATATTTTCTTCTTTGACTTTTCCACTTCTACTTCTTTGACTTCTATTTCGATTATTCCATCTTCGACTTCTATTTTGACTTTTTACTATCGACTTCTTCATAGACTGCTTTGACTTTTTAAATTTTTCTTCTTCTGCTTGTATTTTTTCTTCTTAGTCCTCTTCGATTTCTTTTTCCATCTTCAACTTCTTTGATTTTGACTTCTTCTTCTTAGACTACTTCAGTCTCTTCAATATTGTCTTCTTCAATTTCTTCGATGTCTTTCTTTTTTGACTACTTCCACTTCGACTTTGATTTTAATTTTCAATTTCTTCGTCTCTTCCCTCTTTGATATTGTCTTCTTTGACATTTTCCACTTCTACTTCTTTGACTTCTTCGATTTCGAGGTTCTTCTTAGACTACTTTAATCTCTTCAATCTCTTGTTTTCTTCGATTTTTTTTATTTATTTATTTTTTTTTTTTTTCATCTAAGTCCTCTTCAGTTTCTTCTTCTTTGACTTTTTCCACTTTGGCTTATTGACTTATATTTAGATTTTTCCATTTTGACTGCTTCGTAGACTGTTTTGACTTCTTTTATTTTTCTTCTTCGTTTTTCTTTTCTTCTTCAACTTCTTTTGACTTCTATTTTGATCTTTCCATCTTCTTCTTGTTTTCTTCTTCTTCTTAGACTACTTCAATCTCTTCAATATCGTCTTCTTCAATTTCTTCAATGTCTTTCTTTTTTGACTACTTCCACTTAGACTTTGATTTTCATTTTCAATTTCTTCGCCTCTTCCCTCTTTGATATTGTCTTCTTTGACATTTTCCACTTCTACTTCTTTGACTTCGATTTAAATTTTTCCATCTTCGACTTTTCGATTTCCATCTTCATTTTCAACTTCTTCTATTTTGACTTTATCGACTTCTTCGTAGACTGCTTTGACTTCTTTTATTTTTCTTCTTCATTTTTCTTTTCTTCTTCAACTTCTTTTGACTTCTATTTTGATTTTTCCATCTTCTTCTTCTTTTCTCCTTCTTAGACTACTCCAGTCTCATCAATATTGTCTTCATTGATTTCTTCAATTTCTTTCTTTTTTGACTACTTTCACTTCGACTTCGATTTTCATATTCGTCTCTTGCCTCTTTGATATTTTCTTCTTTGGCTTTTTCCACTTCTACTTCGATTTTTCCAGCTTCGACTTTTCAATTTCCATCTTCGATTTCGACTTCTTCTTCGATGACTTCTATTTTGACTTTAGCAACTTATTTCTTCGATTTCTTCTTCTTTGACTTTTTCCACTTTGACATCTTGGACTTCCATTTAGATTTTTTCCCTCTTCATTTTTTCAATTTTGACTTATTTTTTGTCTTAGACCACTTCAGTCAATATTGTCTTATTGTCTTCTTAGTTTTTTTTCTTCTAAGGCCCCTTCAGTTTCTTCTTTGAGTTTTTTCCATCTTCGATTTCTTCATTTTCGACTTCTTCCACTTAGGCTACTTCATTCTGTTCAATATTTTCATGTTATTTCTGTGTTTATTAGGGTCAACCAGGACTGTTTAGTAAAGATGACTTGCTTCCCCTCGACCCAACCCAGGATCTGATCTTCCCCCCTGAGCTCATGGTTTGTCAGTTTGCTCAAAAAGTTAATGTGACTTCACTTTAGTGCAGAGGTGCCCAAAATCAGTCCTGGAGGGCCGGTGTCCTGCAAAGTTTAGCTCCAACCCCAATTAAACACACCTGAACCGGCTAATCAAGGTCTTACTAGGCATACTAGAAACTTGAGGCAAGTTGGAGCTAAACTCTGCAGGACACCGGCCCTCCAGGACTGGGTTTGGACACCCCTGCTGTAGTGCATATGTTACGATGACTACAAGATTTTAAATGTTTAATGTTTAAGTAAGGTCTCTAACAAGGTTTAAGGACACAATTTAGTTCTAGTTTGTTATTAATTCTATTTTAGGCTTCGAGAAGTGGCCTGCCGTTATCAGGTACACAGCACGTTTGTTTGTTGTGTAATCATGGTCTATACGCCTTTTTGGTGTTTAGAGACTGGCAGAGATCAAGGATCAAACCACTCAGAGGTTTTGTGGGGAGAGGATGACCTGGATCAGCCCTGGATCTCTAGATGAGCTGCTCCAGCTGAAGACTGATTACCCACAAGCCCCTCTTGTCATGGGCAACACCAACATAGGTTGTGTATAGGCAAATTAGCCCAAACCTAATAAACTGCAATGTGTTTTTGCCGGATAATTCAGCATTATCAGCTACTTTGATGTTTTTTTTTTAATCTCCTTGGCAAATGTGCTATTTTATTTTATTTTATTCTATTTTATTTTATTTTATTTTTTCCGCTTCAATTAATTTAATTTTATTTTTTTAAATTTAATTTCAGTTAATTTTATTTCATTTCATGTGATTTAATTTAATTTAATTTAATTTAATTTAATTTAATTATATTTAATATAATTTTACTTTATTTGATCTCATTTTATTTAATTTCATTTCAACTAATTTTTTTAATTTACATTTAATTTTATGTAAGTTAATGTAATTTCATTTTATATTATTTATTTCATTTATTTTTCATTATATTAAATTTCTTTTTTTCATTTATTTAATTTCATCTCATTTCATTTCATTTTATTTCATATTATTTAATTTCTTTAATTTCAGCTAATTTTATTTTATTTCATGTTATTTAATTTAATGTAATTTTATTTCATGTAATATCATATTTAATTTTATTTCATTTGTTTAATTTAATTGATTAGCTTTTATTTTCATTTTTTACTTTACTACATTTTATTTTTTTATTTTATTTTATTTCATGTTATTTAATTTAATTGTATTTTATTCCTCGTAATTTAATTTCATTTTAATTTTATTTTAATTATTTTATTATTATTATTATTATTTATTTTGTTTATTATATTTAATTTCATTTCATTTCATTTCATAGGTCTGGATATGAAGTTCAAGGGTATCTTCCATCCTGTAATAATATCACCAACACGAGTGCCAGAGCTGTTCAAGGTTAACCAGAAATCAGAGGGTATGTGTGTGTTTTCATAACAGCATCCTCGTATTAATATTTAATATAATTAATATTAATATTTGGAATGTAATATTTAGATTTTCATCTTATTATTATTTATATTTCATCTTATTGTGTGCTTTTCATTGTTTTTGAAAAATATATTTCTATTTTGTTTCATTGTTTCTGACTTTAAGTACGTTTAACTTAAATTTCAGTTATACATATTCAGAAATTAGTCCAAAATTAATTCTAACAGTGCCGAAAGTCAAATTTTAAGATTAAGATACTGATATTTTGCAAGAAGCGTTAACGTTAATGAATGGTTTGTATTTGTAGGTGTGTGTGTTGGAGCGGGATGCAGTATGACGGTTCTGAAGAGTGTGTTGGAGAAAAGTATAAATGATTTCCCAACGGAAAAAACGCACATGTTTCGGGCTCTGCTGCAGCAGATAAACCTTGTGGGCGGACAGCAGATCCGAAACGTGGCTGTAAGTGTAAACAGACCTTGAACGCACATCACCAGTCTTGTAACACAAACAAATATCTCTCAGTCTCGTGAGCTCTTTGCCAAAACATAATTTTGACCTCATTTAAACTGATTGCATTGCTTGTATTCTTTGCTGTGAAGGAAAAATGTAAATTAAATTAGTTTTTATTTAGTATGTTTACATTATTATTATTTATTTTTATTTATTTTTTGTTAATGTATGTAGACACTGGGTGGCAATATTGCAAGCGCATTTCCAAATTCTGACCTGACGCCTGTCTTAGCTGCTGGGAGATGCACTCTAGTGGCTCTTTCTAAAGGTAACCCAACTTACTGTATAATTTATAATATTTTAATCAGTTCTGGATGATATTGAAATTTCACACTGCAGAGCACAGCTGAAACTGCTTGAAATGTGACATACATTTTGCATTATTATGAATGTATTTATGTACTTCAAGGATATTTTCCTTTCAGGCATCTCATTTTTCTACCTAAATATTCATTACAGATGGACGAAGGAGAGTACCTATCGATAAAGATTTTTTCCTCGGATTTGCAAGAACAATTCTAAAGCCAGATGAAATAGTGTTGTCCGTTTTCATTCCAGCTACAAGACCGGTACGAAATGAACTTATCAGCTAGTTTTTGTTATCAAAAATTAAGTAGCCTAATACTAAACTTTTATTTTATTTTATTAATTTTTTATTTTATTATTTTTTTTTAATTAATTTAATTGTATTTTTATTTTTTATTTCATTTCATGTCATTTAATTTTTAATTATATTTAATTTTACTTTATTTGATCTTATTTTATTTAATTTCATTTCAAGTAATTTTTAATTGAATTTAATTTTACGTAATTTAATATTATGCCATTTATGTTTTCCATTATATTTAATTTCTTTTATTTAATTTAATTTAATTTAATTTAATGTTATTTCATATTATTGAATTTAATTTCATTTCATTTCATTTTATTTTATTTCATATTATTTAATTTTATTTCATTTCATTTCACTTCATTTTATTTCATTTTATCTAATTTTATTACATGAAATGAAGCTACAAGACCGGTACGAAATTAAATTATCAACTAGTTTTTGTTAGCAAAAATTAAATAACCTAATACTAAACCAATCATGTTTTTTTTTTTTTTGTTTTTTTTTTTATCAGAACGAGATTGTTCATGCCTTCCGACACGCCCCACGTAAGGAGAGCGCACTAGCTACGGTGAATGCTGGGATGCGCGTTTGGTTCAACGAGAACTCAAACATAGTGAAGGAGATCAGTATTTATTATGGAGGAGTGGGAGCCACCATCGTCAGTGCAGACCACGCTTGCCAACACATTGTAGGAAGGTACGACTTGAATTCACATTTTTGGCATTGCATTTGCTTTGAAATTTGAGTAAAAGCTAAGCTGCTGAACACTTTGTGTTGTTCTTGTGCTTTAACCTTTTTTCCATTCTCAAAGGCCTTGGGAGGAGGCGACGTTAAGCGATGCGTACAGCGCGCTGGTTGATGAGATCAAACTTGCGCCCTCAGCTCCAGGCGGGAAAGTGGACTTCCGCAGATCCCTGACTTTGAGTTTTCTTTTTAAATTCAACCTGCTCGCCCTCCAATACCTGAAGGAAAATGTATGAACCACCTTAGAAAATCATCACATGGAGTTCCAATTTGTTTATTTGTTAAATGTTCGTATTTCTTTTACCAGGATGTGACTCAGGGGGAAATACCCCAAACGATGCAAAGTGCAATTCAGCCTCTTCCTAAACACATCCAGCCTGGCTACCAAGAGTTTCAGGTAGCACTATATGGTCTTTCATCATGTATGTGTTTTTTAGTAGCTGTACATAACTCTATACTGGACCAAATGTGGGTCTCGTGGTGCTCAAATGGGAAATTTGTGTTCAAATCCTGCTTGCAACATTCCTGAACCTGTTTCCTTTGTGTCTACCCATCATTACTTGTCTTATCTGTTTACTAAAGCCAGCAAAAGCCAAATCTCTGAAATTATGTGTGTAGAATGTCTTGGAGGGTCAGTCAGCTCAAGATCCGGTGGGACGTCCCATGATGCACAGTTCAGCTCTGAGTCACGCTACAGGAGAGGCCGTCTACTGTGATGACCTACCACATACCGACGGTGAACTTTTCCTAGTGATCGTGACAAGCTCCAGGCCACACGCCAAGATCATGTAAGACACATTCAGACATGTTTATGTATGTACTTATTTATTTTTGTTTTGTTGTCATGCAGGGCTCAACGCTAAGGATTTTCTCTTCTTTTTGACTCATGTTATCTTTTATTTGAATAAATAAGCTTATATGACACCAGAAGTTTACATGCCAATTAAATTGAACAATTCTTGATTCCAATTTCGATACCACAGCAAAACCTACTTTTTTTTTTATAAATGAAAAAAGCTTTAGGGAAAAAAAGCAGACAGACTGAATTAAAGGAGAACTCCACTTCCAGAACAAATATTCACATATAATGTACTCACCCCTTTGTCATCCAAGATGTTCATGTCTTTCTGTCTTCAGTTGTAAAGAAATTGTTTTTTGAGGAAAACATTTCAGCATTTTTCTCCATATAATGGACTGATATGGTGCCCCGATTTTGAACTTCCAAAATGCAGGGTAGGGTAATCTAGGGTAACGATCGGTTATTTTAATAAAAATAATACAATTTATATACTTCTTAAAGCCAAACGCTCGTCTTGTCTTACTCTGCCTGGACTGTTTTGTTCCGGTTCATGACAGTTCTCCCATCTCATGTTCTCCCTCAACTTAAAAATCATCCTATATCATTGTTTTACCATTTTTGTTAAGGGTGTTTGATCTTCTTCTCATGTTCACTTTGCAAAGACTGGGTCGGTACTTCTGCAGCGATGTAGGATGATTTTGAAATGATTTTTGAAGTTGAGGGAGAAAATACGGTCAGAGTTTTTCGACATACACTAACTGTCTTGAGCCAGAATAACGTTACTCAGAGTTCAAGGACTGCAAGGCAAGAGGAGCGTTTGAGAATAAAAAGTATTTAAATTGTATATTTGTAATGTAAATAACCGATCGTTTCGGTATATAAGACCCTTCTTCCTCAGCTGGGATCATTTGCAACCGCATTTGGGATCGTTTGAAGCCGCATTTAAACTGTATTTTGTAAGTTCGAACTCGGGGCACCATATCAGTCCATTATATGGAGAAAAACGCTGAAATGTTTTCCTCAAAAAACATAATTTCTTTACGACTGAAGAAAGAAAGACATGACATCTTGGATGACAAGGGGGTGAGTACATTATTTGTAAGTTGTTCTGGAAGTGGACTTCTCCTTCAACGGAAAGTCTCTGCCAGCAGGTGGCGCTTATGGAATAAGAGCGATATTACGTTTCTTTGGTTACCAATGTAAACAAAGCAGCGACGTGCTTATGAACGCTAGTTTAAATGTATTATACAGAGGCAAATGAAAACAAAACGCCATATAAACTTTTCTTAAAACAGTAATTTCCCTCAGAGATACATTCATATAAACCCGTTTCAGTATTTAGGATAATATTTAAAGCATTTCGCGCATTGTGAACCGTGATCTTGCTCTGCCTGCTACAGTATTTTTCCTCTTTGCGTTCGTCTTCAGCGTCTCTGGTCTCTGCTAACGGATGTTTAAAAAATTCGTAATATTTCCACACACGTAATTTTGAAAAATGATTATTATGCAGTTCGTGTGCAAGACCGGTGTTACGGTTTAACTGGTGACCGTGTTATCTGGTGACCAACTTCCTGGTTCATGTCCTCCGCACCAGATGTGGTGGAACGACAGTGGCAGATTCGCCGATTCTGAAAGCACAAACTGACCTGATATTAAGCTGTCTAATAAACGCACACTTGCTCATTACATGATTTTGGTATTCTTGTAAAGATCACAAATTATTGGTATGATGGCCCGTAGCGGCGGAAATAAAAAAAAAAAGCTTGTTTGTTTACAAAATGCAGCCGTTGAGACGACGGTAACGAATGCATTGAGCTATTGAACTGCGCTGATTTAGCTGCGGATTTCGAGATTCAAGTAGGATTTTACTCTCGGCATGATTATGCAACTGGCTGAATCAAGAAAATATGCCCGTGTTAACTTGTGACCTGTGTTTACTTGTTATGGAAACTAATATTAAAGCAAAAGTATATTACATTTTATGGTTTATGATGTTAAAGTACCTTCAACGGAGTCTCAGACAACTGTAAATTTGTGGCTGCTGTGGTTTAATTACAAACGCTATCGTTAAACTTGATTTACTATAGTAAAAACATGGTACATTTTCTTCAGAGACTAGCTGATGTCTCCTTTAATTAATATAAAAACTTGACGTTATTTCCACGTTGTTTTGCCGTTTTTCTAGTAGAAATACTTCGGAAACTTGTGATTTGATTTCTTGATTGTAGTGAATGACATAACGTTAAATTCAAGTTAAACGCCGCTTAGAAATGTTACTTTATAAACGTGTTAACTTGTTGTTTGCGTTCAATAGGTGGTATTTTATTCGATTATAACAGTATATAAATATAATAGCCTTTTCTGTAGTCGAAAAGCTGCAAATTAATGCTGCACTTAACGTGTTACATTGTGACTTGTGTTACTAGCAGAATAATTCTGAAAGTATGACATAAACGTTTTCTGTTGGTGAATATATTCAAGTACTCGCAGTCGACATGTAGGCTAAATGATCGTACTGTTTAATCATACGAAAATGAAAAAAATAAATAAATAAAAAAGCCACAATGTAACACGTTACAAAGTGCAGCACTAATTTGCAGCGAGAGAAAAGCGGCAAAACAACGTGGAAATAATATCAAGTTTTTATATTAATTAAAGGAGACATCAGCTAGTCTCTGAAGAAAATGTACCATGTTTTTACTATAGTAAATCAAGTTTAACGATAGCGTTTGTAATTAAACCACAGTAGCCACAAATTTACAGTTGTCTGAGACTCCGTTGAAGGTACTTTAACATCATAAACCATAAAATGTAATATACTTTTGCTTTAATATTAGTTTCCATAACAAGTAAACACAGGTCACAAGTTAACACGGGCATATTTTCTTGATTCAGCCAGTTGCATAATCATGCCGAGAGTAAAATCCTACTTGAATCTCGAAATCCGCAGCTAAATCAGCGCAGTTCAATAGCTCAATGCATTCGTTACCGTCGTCTCATAGTGCGGCTGCATTTTGTGCTTGTTCGAAACCCGTGCCGAACAAGCTTCTTTATTTATTTCCGCCGCTACGGGCCATCATACCAATAATTTGTAATCTTTACAAGAATACCAAAATCATGTAATGAGCAAGTGTGCGTTTATTAGACAGCTTAATATCAGGTCAGTTTGTGCTTTCAGAATCGGCGAATCTGCCACTGTCGTTCCACCACATCTGGTGCGGAGGACATGAACCAGGAAGTTGGTCACCAGATAACACGGTCACCAGTTAAACCGTAACACCGGAACAGAGATCGGTTTAAATATGTCCGGTCGATGGGTGCATCTTTTACTCCACTGTATAAATTAAATATAGATTAATTATTGTTAAAAAAAGCTACAAAGTTAATCGTCAAGACTAGTATTTTGACATACCTTTGTTAGCTATTTGTCCGTCAGAGACACATCTTTCTGTGATCGCTTGAAACTTAACAAGGCTTAAAACACGTACAAATACGGTGACCGGGAGGGGACACCTTCGGTTCACTTAAGTTTGTCGTGGCCACGAGATATTAATTCTTGGGAACGTCATATTATGTCGTGGCCACGAGATTAATTTCTATAATAATTAATATAATAATTTCTTAACTCAAAATAAAATGGTAATAAACCTATCTCTGATCATCCCGGTTTACTATGGTCACGCAGGTTTGTTTACGCATTAAACTCGTGGCCACGAGAAGCGCATGTCGTTTCCTCAACATAATAAGACGTGGCCACGAGAAATGGATGTAGTTCCCTCATCACAGCATCTCGTGGCCACGACATAAGGATGTCCTTACCTCGACAAAATGATCTCGTGGCCACGACATAATATGACGTTCCCACGAATTAATATCTCGTGGCCACGACATAATATGAGGTTCCCACGAATTAATATCTCGTGGCCACGACATAATATGACGTTCCCACGAGTTGATATGACGTTCCCACGAATTAATATCTCGTGGCCACGACATAATATGACGTTCCCACGAGTTGATATGACGTTCCCACGAATTAATATCTCGTGGCCACGACATAATATCACGTTCCCACGAGTTGATATGTCGTGGCCACGACAAACTTAAGTGAACCGAAGGTGTCACCGTACCCGGTCACCCTATACAAATGATAAACTTTTGTGACGACAAATTTGAAAACTGTCCAGAGCCTCTTTTACAAACCTATATTCATGACAGGGCTCCTTATTGTCGAGCCCTGTCATGAATAAAGGTTTTGCTGGTAAGGATGTGATTATTTATTTATTTTTATTAATTCAGTCATTTATTTAATTATGGAGACTTGAGCTTTAGCTATAAGTCGTGGCTGCTCATTACTTTGACACTGAACTGAACCCAGCAATTGAACAAATATGTAACTTCACATCTAAATGATTATATTTTCTTACCACCACAGTCATATTGACTTCAGTGAAGCTCTGAAGCTGCCGGGCGTGGTGGACGTGATCACTGCTAAAGACATACCAGGCAAAAAGTTCAGACCCTTCTCAGGATATAATGAAGAAGTTCTGGCTGAAAATGAGGTTTGTGATTAATTAATGAACTTGCAGTATGAATTTTGATTGCATACTAAAAATTTTCTCAAGATAAGACACAATTTGCAATCTCAAACTCTTCTGCATCCTCAGGTTACCTGTGTTGGTCAGATGGTTTGTGCTGTGGTCGCCGATTCCAAAGCACACGCTAAACGTGGTGGGGCAGCGGTGAAGATCAGCTACGAAGATCTGCAGGATCGCATCTTCACTGTGGAGGTGAACATCGTTCTATTCTATATACCTAATATCATTCCATTCTTATAGAACAACTTTTGGATCTTGTTTTTAGGAGGCCATTGAGAAAGAGTCTTTCTTCCTACCTAGGAGAATGATTGAGCGAGGAGATGTGGAAAAGGGTTTGAGAGAGGCCGAACAAGTGTATGAAGGTAAGATACTCTTCCTTTCTGATCTTCCCTTCATTCATGTTCTGTAACACGGTTCTGCATGGTTCACAGGAGAGATTCGGATTGGAGGACAGGAGCATTTCTACTTGGAAACACAGAGTTTTCTGGTCATTCCAGTTGGGGAAGAGAAAGAGATGAAAGTTTATTTATCCACCCAACACCCAACATTAGCACAGGTATGTTTTATATCTGCTCAAAATGGCATAAAATAAATTAGCTTTTTAAGTAAACTATTTTATTTTATTTTATTTGTGATATTTTATGTATTCTTTATATCTATTTTTATATTTTATTATTTTATTTTGTTTTGGAGGTCAGGGAATGTTATTTTGTTTTATAGTTTATTTTTGCAGATCAGGAGTTAAAAATGTACAAGGAAGTTTGTTCCTGTTCGTTGTAGAAGTCAGTAGCTTACACTTTTATGTTATTTTATTTAAATGTTTGAATTTATTTTTTTATTTAATTATCTTGATGACCCATGGCTACCAAATACATGTTTTTTCCACTCAATTATGTTGTAATAAGATGTTTTATGGCATTTTAACAACACCTTTTAACGTTAAAAAGCATCTTTTCTCGTAATAACAAGATATGCTATTAAAGCATCTTTCCTTGCAATAATGAGATGTCATGTCGTTAAAACATCTTTTTGTCATTAAAATAACAAGTTGTTGTTAAAACAACATCTTTTTCTTGTAATAACAAGATATGTTGTTTTAAAGATATCTTTTCTTGTTAAAACAACGTCTTTTCTTGTGATAACAAGATGTTACGTCGTTAAAACATCTGTTCTCGTAATAACGAGATGTTATGTCCCTAAAACATCTTTTCTCGTTAAAACAACACATTTTCTCATAATGAGATGTTATTTTGTTAAAAGAGCATCTTTTCTCATAATAATGAGATGTTATGCCGTTTTAACATCTTTTCTCGTGATAACATCGTTAAAACCTCTTTTCTCGTAATAACGAGATGTTATGTTGTTAAAACATCTTTCTCCTTAAAACATTTTTTCTCGTAATAATGAGATATGTCGTTAAAACAACATCTTTTTCTCATTAAAAAGACATCTTTTCTTGTAATAATGAGATGTTATGTCATTGAAATGACAATTATTTTATTAAAATCACATCTTTTCTCGTAATAATGAGATGTTATTTCGTTAAAACATCTTTTCTCATTAAAATGTTATTTTTTTCTCATAATATGTTATTTTGTTAAAACAACATTTTTTCTCGTGATACATCGTTAAAACTGCTTTTCTCGTAATAACGAGATATGTTGTTAAAACATCTTTCTCCTTAAAACATCTATTCTCGTAAAAACAAGATGTTATGTCATTAAAATGACAAATATTTTATTAAAATCACATCTTCTTGTAATAATGAGATGTTATTTCGTTAAAACAACATCTTTTCTCATTAAAATGTTATTTTTTTCTCATAATAATGAGATGTTATTTTGTTAAAATGGCATCTTTTCTCATAATGAGATGTTATGCCGCTTTAACAATATCTTTTCTCGTAATAACATCGTTAAAACCGCTTTTCATAATGAGATGTTATGTTGTTAAAACACTTTCTCATTAAAACAGCATCTTTTCTCATAATAACAAGATATGATGTTAAAACGACATCTTTTTCTCGTTAACATCTTTTCTTGTAATAACCAGATGTTATGTCGTAAAACATCTTTTCTCGTAATAATGAGATATGTCATTTTAAGGACATCTTTTCTTGTTTCTTGTTTCATTAAAACATATTTTTCTTGTTAAAACAAAATTTTCTCATAATAATGAGTTATTTTGTTAAAACATCTTTTTTTGTAATAACGAAATATTATATTGTTAAAAAAACATCTTTTCTCATAATAATGACATCATTAAAACATCTTTTCTCATGAGATGTTATATCATCTTTTTCTTGTTAAAACAACATCTTTTCTTATAAAAACGAAATGTTGTCATTTAAAATGACAATTATTTCATTAAAATTACTACTTTTCTTGTAATGAGATGTTATGTAGTTAAAAAGACATCTTTTTCTCGTAATATTCAGATGTTATTTTGTTAAAACACCTTTTCTCGTAATAACAAGATGTTATGTCATTAAAATGACAGTTATTTCATTAAAACATCTTTTCTCATAATATGTCATTAAAACATCTTTTCTCTTATTGAGATGTTACAATGACATTTTTTTCTCATTAAAATGATCTGTCGTAGTAACAAGATGTCATTAAAACATCTTTTCTCGTAATAATGTGATTGTTGTTAAAATGACATTTTTTTCTCATTAAAATGACATATTTCCTTGTAATATTGAGATGTTATGTTGTTAAAACGACATAATTATCTCGTTATCTCACATATTTTAGTAACTTCAACAGCGTGCAGGTGAGCGTAGACAATCGCTTAGCTTGCTCACATAATGTAGCCATATATTTTCTAGAACGGGAAAAGCATATCGTTTTTATGACATATGTCGTTGTTACGAGAAAAAATATTGTTTTAACAAGAAACAATGTCATTAAAATGACATAACATCTCGCTATTACGACTTGAGTGGAAAAATAATATGTGTGTGGCAGCAATGTGTCACCGCAATTTATTTATTTACTCTATTTATTTATTTATTTATTTATTTATTGCAGAACACGGAGATAAACGTACAAGAAAGCTATTTTTTGTTCTAATCTGTTATAGGAGGCAGTAGCTGAGACGCTGGGAATCCCGTCCAATCGTGTTTCTTGTCACGTTAAGCGAATGGGTGGAGCCTTTGGAGGCAAAATCATCAAAACCGCCATTTTGGCCTCCATCACTGCTGTCGCTGCTTGGAAGTGAGTCAAACTAATTTGGAAACAAACATCAGAATGGTAGATTCATCATGATTATTTAAATAGATATCAAATATGAATTATTTAAATTAGTAGGGCTTTCCTGACTATTTTCTAGTCGACTGACAGTCGTTCTTTTAATTCGTTCTCAATGTAGGACTTTGGCAAACTCTTAACTCTCTCTCTCTGTCCAGGACCGGGCGTCCAGTACGATGTGTTTTAGAGAGAGGAGAGGACATGCTAATAACTGGAGGACGTGACCCGCTTTGGGGAAAATATAAGGCTTGTGCCTATTTATATTGAATATTCATTAGCTTTATTAGAATATGTAATATCCAATCTGTATTTATGTCTCTTTTATATGCATGTTTTGACCCCACCAGGTAGGCTTTATGAAGAACGGGAGGATAACAGCAGCCGATTTCCAATACTACACCAACGCTGGAAACGCAGCAGATGAATCCGTACTGGTAAGATGACTTGCTGAAGATCAAGATCCTGCTTTGGTTACCTGCGTGAGAGATGTAATCTATGAAACGTATACTGTATTACTATTCTAATATTTATCTTTTCAGGTGGCAGAAAAGATGCTCCTGCATCTCGATAACGCCTATAACATTCCAAACTTGCGTGGACGATCTGCGGCCTGCAAAACCAACCTGCCCTCCAACACTGCGTTCAGAGGGTTCGGTGTGCCCCAGAGCACGCTGGTCGTTGAGAGTATGATCGATAATGTTGCACTCAAACTCGGCCGTCTGCCTGAAGAGGTCAGTGTCACAAAAAGATCTTTTGCTCTTGGTCCATTGGGTTTTTTTTTCCATCTCTGGTCACTTTTATTTTATTTTTGCAGATCAGGGAGATTAACATGTACAAGGAAGTTTCCCTCACTCACTACAAGATGGAGCTCGACCCGGAGAATCTCGTTCGCTGTTGGAACGAGTGCATGGAAAAAGCTGACGTCAAGCAGCGCCGGCAGGCCATCGATCTCTTTAACCAGCAGAACCAGTTCAGAAAGAGAGGAATCGCCATTGTGCCCATTAAATATGGCATTGGGTTTCCTGAGGGCTTCCTCAACCAGGTTACAATCTCCTAAAACACACCATAGAGTCTTTTACATTATTTTAACCAAACTCCGAATGATCTGTTGGTGTCTTCATTTGTTTTTTTAACAAAGGCTGCTGCTCTCGTGCATATTTATAAGGATGGGACTGTGCTAGTGAGCCATGGCGGGACGGAAATGGGCCAAGGCATACACACTAAAATCCAACAGGTAGCACTTCCTTTTTTTGCATGTATCTGTAGCCATTTCATAGTTTTTGGGGCTGATCTCCACTGTTTTCTCACAGATGGCGAGTCGAGAGCTGAATATTCCTACTTCTTTGATCCACATCTCTGAGACCAGCACACAGTGTGTCCCGAATACCTGCCCGTCTGCTGCCTCCTTTGGTACTGATGCTAATGGGATGGCCGTGAAGGTATTGAACACCAGATTTTGAAGCATCAGATCATTCTAGATTTATTTATCTTATCTATAGGAGGCACGTTTGAAGAAATCATGTTTTAATGTCTGTTTTTGTATTGTTTAAATGATACTTTTGCAGGATGCCTGCCAAATACTGTACAACAGACTAGAACCAATCAGAAAGAAGAATCCTAAGGGAACATGGCAAGACTGGGTAAAGTGGACAAACTATTAAAAATTATTATTTTTGATTCAAAATAAAATGATGGGTACAGTTATTTATGCTAAAATGTCTTGTATGGATAGTAAACGTAGTTAAAAAAATTGATAGAATTGGCCACGTTTACTACTACGATGCTGTTTTAGTGCCACGTTGAAAAATATTTAAAAATCTAAGATTACAAGATTAAATGGTAATATTTCGAGAATAAAGTTGAAATATTACGAGAATGTAGTCAAAATATTTTGAGAATATTTAAGGCTATACTCAAAATATAGCTTTAATTGCTACAATTTAATAAAAAAAGACATTTTTACTTTATTCTCAAAACATTTCGACTTTATTCTCATAATTTTGACTTTAATCTCACACATTTCAACTTTATTTTCAAAGCATTTTGACTTTATTCTTGAAACATTTTGACTTTATTCTCAAAACATTTTGACTTCATTCTCATAATTTTGACTTAATTCTCAAAATATTTTTCTACTTTATTCTCATAATTTTGACTTTATTCTCATATTTTCAACTTTATTCTCAAAATATTTCAACCTATTTCTCATAATTTCGACTTTAATGCCGTAATTTTACATATTTAATTTTTTAACATGGCACTAAAACGCCGTTAAACAATACTGTTCTGAAAAAAGTTGCACATTATTTGATTCGTATTAATGATTATATATTAATATCATCTACAGTAAGGTAAATGAACTATTATTTGTTGGAAGACTTATTTTGATTGTAATTTATTATTTAATTAATATTTTATTGATACGTTTAATATTTTTATATATTTGCTTATATAAGTTTATTATTAAATATTACTGTTTTTTATTATATTACTATTGCTTCTTTTATATAAAAGCAGTAAGCTACTCAAAGCCATGTGCTACAGACTTGTTTGATTATCTATTAAATAAAAATGTATTATATATTTATGTATTTTATTTTTGTATTTTTTTTTATCATGTCTTTAAAGATATCGACAGCATTTTTGGAGAAGATCAGTCTGTCAGCCACGGGATACTACAGGTAAACCATCCAAATTTCATTTAAAAGGAGCGTTTTTGTTTTTTAAATATACTTTGAGACATTAAAGGAGTGTTTGTCAAAGGTGTGATCTTCAAAGGCTTAAAACTAGACAAAACATGTAGGTTTTGTTTGTTGCTTAATAAGCGTTTTGTCACTTTTCAGAGGTCACGATCTAGATATTGACTGGGAGAAGCAGGAAGGCAAGCCGTACGCTTACTTCACCTATGCGGTGGCCTGCAGTGAGGTTGAGCTGGACTGTTTGACCGGAGAATACAGGGTAAATACAGATATAATGTACATTTTCTTCTATTTATGTAGTCACTGTAAAACTCATCTGACATACTGTATCATTACTCATAGACCTTGAGGACTGATATCGTTGCTGATATCGGCAGAAGTATAAATCCGTCCATTGACATTGGTCAGGTAACATGATCTGTATGTTTCCTCTCTTACTATAAATTGATTTTTATTTGATATCGGAATATATAATCTGTGCACCAGTGATTAATAGATATATCTCATTATTAGCCAGTATTTTTTGTAATGAATCACCATTGCCCAGCATGAGGAGTGTTAGCTCCCCCTTGTGTCAGGTCCAAGAGTAAATATTGAGTAGAATATTATTTTTTTAATTAATTGTAATAATTCTGTTCCTAACTGTTATCAGTTGTATTTAATTTAAACATTGTAATAATTTTGTTTAGCATTTCTTGTCTCATTTATTATGAATAAATTGTATATTTCACAATATTACAGTATTTACTGTGTTTTTAATTCAAATAAATGCAGCCTTGGTGAATATGAGAGACTATATATTAGACTGTCATATATTATGTGTGTTTTTGTTAGATTGAGGGAGCGTTCATGCAGGGTCTGGGTCTCTACACCATGGAGGAGCTCAAGTTTTCTCCGTCTGGTGTTCTGTACACACGTGGACCGGGCCAGTACAAGATCCCGTCCTTCTGTGACGTCCCTCTGAAGTTTAACGTCTACCTTTTAACCGGCTCATCCAATCCTCACGCCATCTATTCATCAAAGGTGATTTACTCATCTTCTCTTTCAAGTTTCAGTTCACTTCAAGGTCAATTTATTTCAATTTTATGGAATCCTTGTGGTTTACTTCATATCTAAGTGCATTCAAACTTAATATTACACCCTGGTTTTGATATTTCATACCTTTTTTTAGTGTTTTCCCAAATCTGCTCTAGAGATAACATCACTGCAAACTAAAGCTGTCTCATCCTCTTGTTTTAGGGAATCGGAGAGCCAACTTTGTTTTTGGGCAGTTCTGTATTCTTCGCTATTAAAGATGCTGTAACTTCAGCTCGAAAAGATGCAGGTTTAACCGGCCCGTTCCAGCTAAACAGCCCTGCCACCCCAGAACGGGCATGTTTGGCCTGCGCCACACCCTTCACAAAGATGGTATGAGAATCACAGTAAACCATTTGTGCTTTTTGAGTCCAAATCTAGATTAAACAAATCCATAATGCAGATAAATATGGTAAAAAAATTCTGAATAAAATTTTTGTTGTCTGTATTAATATAGGTTGCACAAAGTGGAGCAACTTCTGGACCTGCTCAGCCATGGGCTCTGAATATATGAAACCATCATCATAATCCTGTTATTACATTTTATTCTGATATATAGCTATTGTGTTGCTCTTATCAAATCACAAGACATTGATTATACTTATGTAGACACAAGACAGCTACATTTAACACCCAACTACAGTATTTCAGCTGTTTGCTGAACAATAATTAATCTACTAAAACAAGGAAGAAGCAGCTCTGCATGCAATCAAATCTCAAGAACAATTTATAGCAAGCTCATTATGAACACATCTTAATTGCATCTCGCATAAATCAGTTCACTTAACATTTAGGATTTGCTTTATTAGGATTTGTTATATTAAATGCGAATTAAATTAATCTATATCCTACTATTGACTAAGCAAGTTCCTTGTTGCTTTTATGAAACATTAACTGCATAATAAAAATATTAAGGAAGCTAGAAGTCCCTAACATGTAAACTGAGGTTTGCATAGAGTTTGACCTGATAGGCAGTTTATGAGCTCAAAGTCTCAGTGAAAAGCAAATGACAGCTTGTTTAGGCAGGCATTACAGAGTTTGAATAATTTGATGTTTTTCTTCACACGTTGATGGCCCAGGGTTTGGTTTTTACTTTCCTATCCAGTGTATTCTGTAAAAACATAAAAAAATTAATTATATGTAATTATACGTAAAATTATATTTGATAATTAAATTATAAAATTGTCTTTTTTATTTTGTATTTTTAGGGGCCAATACTGATAAACCTGAAATAATGTAATATAACCAATTAGACCAAATATATTTAATATAAGTGGTATTATAAAATCTAAAAAAAAATTAAGAATGTATAATTAAGAATATAAATGTACTGTATTAACACTGTTCACCCACCATCCTGGTAAAGCAGTCTTCACAGGCCATCCGTATCTTTTCCGCAGTTGCAGGAGAAGAAAAATGAAAACTGTTGCTTAGGCCTCTCTCTTTCCGTGCGGCTGCAATAGCTTCTTTAATGGCGAAGAACAAAGTGCAGCCGAAAAACACAGGGGGCTCCCCGATCCCCTAAAAATGAATAAACAATACTTTATAACCAATATTTCAAATGTGCGTAAATACCCTTTTTTGTTCAGAACGTCAGATTACTAAAGTAAAAGAGGTCACAAATATCGTTTATTGTGCTCAAATGATTGAAGTCTGCTGTGAACTCGGCCTGACCTGAGAAGTTTTGCAAGAATAGAAGCCTAGGCACAACTTTTGGTGATTGTTATGTCTGCATTTATCAGTGAAAGGTAAATATTACTGGTTATTTGCTGTATGTTTTTATTTAAACAGCTTTGATTTTGTTTGAACTTGTTGTGTTGACATTCAGGGTTTTTTGTCTTACCTTTGAAGAGTAGATGGCGTGAGGATTGTCTGCGTTTCTTAGCAGATGGACATTAAGCTGAGGAGGGACGTCACACAAAGCTGGGATTTTATACTGAGAGGGACCCCTGGTCAACAACACACCCTCAGGAGAAAACTGCAACTCCTCTATAGTATAAAGACCAATTCCCTGGACGAAACCACCCTCCACCTGTAAACACACACATATTTTGGTCACTGATTTACATCCTAATTATCCTGTTTGCATCTGAGGTACAGTAATAATATATCTTTCATACCTGTCCAACATCCAGAGCAGGGTTTATGCTCCGACCAACATCCATCACGATGTCGGTTCTAATGTTCTGTGAAATATAATTTCACAGTACATTCACAAAATTGCAGCTTGAATCTAGGCCACTGACACATCAATAACTGCTCGTGAATCTTTTCTGATATGACATAGGTGAATCATATTAATGTTTATGAATATAAATGACTAAAGAAGACAAGTACCTTGTGATCTCCTGTCAAGCAGTCAATTTCCACTTCTGAGCAACAGGCACCGAAAGTAAAGTAGTAGTATGCGTTACCCTCACTTTTCTCCCAGTCAACACTGGTATGGGGCCCCCTGGTATAAGTAAATTATTTATTTAATTATATATTTATTTATTACTAAGTAACATTAATTCAGCTCTTAACAATATCTGATCACAAACAACCTAAAAGGACAGAAGAAATTGTTGAATAAACTCATTATTTTAGTTTTCTTTGTGCACACAAATTTGCGTAGCTTTATAAAATTGAAGTTGAACCACTGATGTCACAAGGACTATTTTAACGATGTCCTTACTACCTTTCTTGGCCTTAAACACATCAGTTGCATTGCTGTATATGCAGGGTCAGAATGCTCTCGGATTTCATCAAAAATATCTTAATTTGTGTTATGAAGATGAACGAAGGTCTTGAGGTTTTAGAACTACATGAGAGTGAGTAATTAATGACAGAATTAAAATTTTTGGGTGAACTACCCCTTGGACATTTTGCTTTATGCTGTTACAAGGTCAAACACATACATGAAGAAACCTGTTGCTGACAGACTGATCTTCTGGCAATATGCTTCCACCACCTGGAAACATAACAGCAGTTAAGTGATTCGGCTGTCCATCTTTGTTATTTGAGTAACTGGTTGTCACTAACCAGTTGTTGCCAGGTGTATTGGGGATGTTTCTTAATGAGTGGCTCCAGACGTCTCATTAGTTTCTCACAACTATTCTACATTCAAAATAGCACAATTTTAGTTGTAAAAAAGACACTTGTGTAAATACTTGAAAATTAATTACTGTTCCTATACCTTGACTGCCATCCCGACAGCATCTGTGCCAAAGGATGCAGCAGATGGCGCAGCATTAGGCACGTTTCCTGTGCAAGTCTCCTTGATGTGGACCGAAGACATTGGAACCTTCAGAATGCGACTTGCAATCTGCAATTTGAATGTTAAAGTGGACATTATCTTGCAAATCTGATATTTGTATATGGATCCATTGTTCAACATTGAGACTCATCTCACCTGCATGGCTTTGGTGTTGATACCTTGACCCATCTCGGTTCCTCCATGTGAGATCAGAACCGAGCCATCTTTGTAGATGTTTACCAATGCTGCTCCCTAAAGAGAGTTCCAAGAAAATTGTCTAATATTTGATATTTTTTGAAGTAGTATTGACTAATTCATCATGAAAACCTTTAAAGAGAACCTTGGGTAATGTGTGGGTAAAATGATGTCTCTTACTGAAATATGTAGTAGAAAACCCATGAAAGATTTCTGCTATTTAAAAAATCCACATCGTTTTATACATCTTTTGGACTATTTTTTTTTTACTTTTGGCACCATTATTTTGTTGACGTGAAATGTTTGCATTCGCCGAGCTACTGGCACTGCCTGTTGCTATTTTTACTGCAACACAACTCGAATACACAACTCGGAAAATAAAATACTGATACGAAGCCACTTTGTCCGGCTTTTAGTTGTAATTTTCAGCCGAAAGGATGTCTTCACTGCTTCCTAGCAATAAGAAGAGGATAAAAGAATGGGAAGATGCCCGCAGATGAATAAAACTTCCTAAAGACCTGCATCTTTGTTCTCTCCACTTTAGCCCTAATGCCTTTTGAGGCTTTTAGGAGACCACAGCTATTGAAAAAGCTTACAAATGGCAAAGACAAGAAATGCTAGATGCCATTCTGGCAGGATGTAAACATGGCAATGCTTGTCATAACTCCACAGCCACTGAAGGAGTTACTCAGTGGAGATTTCACTCGATATCCAGAAGCATTTAGACTCCTTGTGGGGAAAAATCGATGGTATGGCATTTGGTTTAAGCCTATGCTTATATCCATCACCACCTGTAAGCTCTTTCAGTAGTTGTGGTCATCGTATCAGTATTCTAATTTTAAAGTTGTGTATTTCGAGTCATCTGAGACATAATTTACGTTATATTAAGGCATACAAGTCTTAATACCCAAGGCTCCCTTTAGTCTAACAAGTTTTTACCCACCTGGTTATAGAAGCCCTTGGAGAATCCAATTCCAAACTTCAATGGGACAATGGAGATCCCTCTCTTCTTCCAGTGGTTGTGGGCGTTAAACTGCTCGATGGACAAGCATCGATGGTTGTAGTCGGATTTCTCAAGACACTCGTTCCAGCACCGAACCATGTCATGAGGGGAAAAGAGCTGCTTGTGGTGAGTGTAGCATTTTTCATCCTTGTACATGTTGATGTCTCTCACCTGTACAGTAAGATATTGCATGTTTAGACAGTCTAAATGAAAACCCGAACAATTTGTTCATGATCTGACACATCGAAAGTTACCTTAACATCTCAATATTATGAACCAACAGTTGTACGGTTTTTAACATAGTCTTTAGGTTCAAATTTCAACCCATTAAGACACTGTTTGAATTCTGTTTAATTGACTTGTCTTTAATCCCACCTGATGTGCAGGTAAGCCACACTTGGTGGCCACCTCATGTAGCACGCTCTCAATGATGGTCAACCCTTGAGGTCCACCAAAGCCACGGAAGGCTGTATATGAGGGTAGGTAGGTCTTGCAAACCAGTCCACGTCCACGCAGATTTGGAATCCTGTAGCCGTTATCCATGTGAAGGAGAGCTTTCTCCATGATCTGGCAGTAAATTACAGAAGATAGAAAGTATGTGACTTAGAGACTGACCTACATGGGGATTTAAAGGGAACCCCAGGTATTAAGACTTGTATGTCTGCTACTGAAATATATAGTAGAAACCCCATTAAAGATTTACGTTATTTAAAAAAAACACATTGTTTTATACATATTTTGGACTATGGGGGTGCCATTATTTTGATAATGTCAAAAGGTTGCACTTGGTGAGCTACTGGGGCTACCTGCTGCTATTTTTACTGCTGATATGATGTCATGTTGTGCAGCTTTTGGTTGTAATTTTCAGTGGAAGGGCAGCAAGAGAAGCAATGTAAGTCTTCACTGCTTTCCTAGCTATAAGAAGAGGAGAAAAGAATGGGAAGATGCCTGTGGATGAATAAAACTTCCTAAAGATCTGCGTCTTTGTTCTCTTCACTTTAGCCCTAATGCCTTTGAGGATTTTAGTAGACCACAGCTAATGAAAGAACTTACAGGTGGCGATGAATGTAAGTGCAGGCTTAAACCAAATGCCATACCATCGATTTTTCCTCACAAGGAGTCTAAAAGCCCCAGATATCAAGTGAAATCTGCGCTAAGAAACTCCTTCAGTGACTGTGTAATCGGCATGTTTATATCCTGCCATCTAGCATTTCTTGTCTCTGCCATTTGTAAGATCTTTCAGTAGCTGTTAGCTGGCTAAAGTGGAGAGAACAAAGACGCGGGTCTTTAGGAAGTTTTATTTATTCACAGGCATCCTCCCATTCTTTTCTCCTCTTCTTATCACTAGGAGAGCAGTAAAGACTTACATCAGTTCTCTTGTTGTCCTTCGACTGAAAATTACAACCAACAGCTGCACAATGTGGCATCGTATCAGTATTTTATTTTCCGAGTTGTGTTGCGGTAAATATAGCAAAAGGTAGCGCCAGTATCTCACAGAGTTCAACCATTTGATGTCAAGAGTAATGGTGCCCCCATAGTCCTTTTAAGTCCCATAGCGCCCCATAGTCCTTTTAATCCTTTTAAGTCTTAAAAACCAACATACAAAAGTGGATTCGTCCAGAGTGCATCCTCCATTACTGTAGTATGTGATATCAGCAGCCAGGATTGTTCCATCATTCATGTATCCAACCTGTAGGAAAAAGGTAGGACTTAAGCTGCTGTGATGCCTCACACTCATCCATTCAAAATACTATTACCAATAGATACATTACCTTGTACTTTCCCAAGAAAGGGGACCTGCCACTGGTAATTAACATGTCATCTCCACGTTCTAGTACACATCGCACAGCGCAGCCAGTCCTGTGGTTATATTTGAGTGTACAAACAGTACTTAACATTTAGCATTGTGATGCTAATTAAACATAAGCAATAAAGGCAAATACACAAGCAAGTAAATAAGAGCCAATCTGTAAAAGGTACAAGTGTAATTTTTCCATACTTGTAAGCGGCTGTAGCAGCGATGGCGGATAATGATGCAATCTTCATGACTTTACCACCAAATCCACCTCCTAGCCTCTTCACGTGACATGTGATCTTATTGGAGTCAATGCCGAGAGTGATGCCTACCACTTCCTGTTAAAATTAGGAAATTAGTCCAAAAATTGAGAAATAAACTCATCAGTTTATATGCATGGAGAAATACAGACCTGAGTATAAGCTGCATGTTGACTGGCAACATAAAGCTCCATTTCACCTGCCTCCCCCTTAGGAATCGCAATCAGTCCTTGAGTTTCCATGTAGAAATGTTCTTGACCACCCATATACAGCTCACCTTATAACACGCATTGCATAAAAAAAGTCAAAGAACAGTTCAAAAAAACATTCTATATTGAGAGATTCGAATGAGATTCAGATCCAGTCCAAACCCTCCAATATGTGGTCTGCGTTCTCAAAGCCTTTTTCCACATTTCCTCTTTCCAGTTTTCTCTTTGGGTCAAAGAATGACTGGTGTTCAATGGCCTCCTAAATGAAAATAAAGATGTTTTAATAGGATTAGAGGAACGTGCTGCTTCTCAACTTTTGTTTAGCACTCCATTATGAAGTGTTTTCTGAATATGATTTTGTTTATAAATACCTCTATAGTGAAAAAGACAGGTTGGATATCCTGGTAAGTTATGGCCACTTGTTCAGCTGCTCGTTTGGCTTGTTCTCTGGTTTCAGCCACAATTGCGCCAATAATTTGCCCTACACAGATGACCTAGAAAAGGGCAAACAGAGAAGACAAGATTGACTAAGAAGTAGTAACATGGATATAGTAAGACCTGAAACATCTACTAAAAGATAGGAATCATTTAGGACTCAGATGTTTCTTTAAACCAGAGAATGTTTATTGTGATACCTCCTCTTCTGCGAAAAGCTCCTCTGGGTTGTTAAACCAAAGTCTTCGATTCTGACCAGGAACATCCTTGGCAGAGATGAAGGTAACCACTCCAGACATGGCTAGAGCCAATGATGCATCTATAGAGCTGAAGATAAGGTTTATAAAAGGTGATTTGGAATCCCAAAGAAACTGAAAACTGACGAGTCCATACACTTGTTGGATGAATTAGTTAAACAAGCTGGGGTACCACCCTTCATTCTCCATGGATTTGGACTTAACAGAGAGTGCACTCCCTTTAGTTACACACATTAGTTTCTGGACAATAAGACCCTACCCATAATCCCCCACTAGACCCACCTACTCAGGTGAATATAAAGTCCAGGTCTGACAGCACAAAGACACCAAAGCTCAGGACAGGAGCATCCTGAACATCTCTACACACTGAGACAACATGGACACAAGAGCCTCCCTCTCCATTCTGCTGCTGCTGTTTGGCGTCTCACAGGCGTCTCCTCTCATGGTAAGATCCCGTCTAGTCTCTGCCTTTAAATGATCAAGGTTCCTCAGATGAGTCATTTTAAATATCTCTGTTTCTGCCACCAGGAGGAAAGATTTGAAGGAGTGTTTGTATCAGAGCCTGAACCTCTGGACATCACTACAAGGATTTTGGAGACCAACAATGGTCAGGAACTTTGTAGATTTAATTGGGTTTCACAAAATAGTTGTAAAATGTGGTCAATGTGAAAATATGTTGTGTTGTTTCATCAACATGTTTCTCTTAAAATGCAGGGTCTTCTGAAGTCTTGATTGAAGGAGATCTGGTGTTTCCCAAAACCAGAAATGCTCTCTACTGCTTAAACAACAACTGTTTCTGGAAGAAAAACGCCAACAACATAGTGGAGATCCCTTACATAGTGAGCAGTGAATTCTGTGAGTCAATCTCTTTTATTTATTGAACATATCTATGATTCACGTAGATCTCATTTTAAACCTGTGGGCCTTTGTTTGCAGCCTATTCTGACAAATCAGTGATTGCGAACGCCATGTCCACCTTTCACTCCAAAACCTGCATCCGCTTTGTGGCCAGATCAACTCAGACCGACTACATCAGTATTGAGAACAAAGATGGGTGAGAACAATCATACAAAACCAGAAACATTTAACAGGCCTTGGTCCAAAACATTGCTCATATTTAATCTTTTTGTTTCTTCTCTCCTCTCAGGTGTTACTCTTCTCTTGGTAGAACTGGTGGCAAACAGGTGGTCTCCCTCAATAGGAACGGCTGTGTGTATCACGGCATCGCTCAGCACGAGCTCAATCACGCCCTGGGCTTCTACCACGAGCAAACCAGGAGCGATCGCGACCAGTACGTCAAGATCAACTGGGAGAACATCTCTCCTGATATGGCCTACAACTTCCAGAAACAAAACACCAACAACCAAAACACTCCATACGACTACGGCTCCGTCATGCACTATGGAAGAACAGCCTTCTCCATCCAGCCCGGGCTGGAAACCATCACTCCCATTCCTGATGAGACGGTGGAAATCGGACAGAGGCAGGGATTGTCCAACATCGACATCCTGAGGATCAACAAGCTGTATGGATGCTGAAGATGAATTTTATGTGTATGTGGTGTGTCAGATAAATTAATGTAGTTCCCTTTTCAATGGAAGAATGGAACTATTAAAGTTAATAAAAATAGGAATATACAGTAAAATGTAGTTTTTGTTCTTTAAAATGCAATGTCTGATTTATCAGAAAACACGTGTTAGCCTTTCTTCTGTCCTCTGGCATAGTTGGGGAGCAATGGCAAATGCTAGTATGAAAAGGTGCGTTGACTGTCATAACAATACAAAGATTATAGCAGAATCGCATTTAAGCTCCAGGGCAGAGCAAATCCTCCATTACTCTTGGTCAACACCCACATTCTTGTATCTTGCTGCAAATAACAAGTACAACTGGATTTCACTAAATCACTCAGATTTACTTTTATTATAAAAGTATTATGAAGTTTTTAAAATGTAAATCTCAGATGAGCTGATGGGAAAACTTGTCACGCTCTGTACATCACTCATGAGAACGACACACTAAAATAAATAACCATCACACTTTATAATACATCAACTTGTATTATTATTTTCAGAAATAAGGAAAATATTGCATGATTTTATAGTAAATATTAAAGGAATAGTTCACCAAAAAAAAAGAAAAAAAAAATTCTGTCATTAATTATTCTCCCTCATGTCGTTCTAAATCCGTAAGACCTTCGTTCATCTTCGGAACACAAATTAAGATATTTTTGATGAAATCCAAGAACTTTCTGACCACGTTCAAGATTCAGAAAGGTAGTGAGGACATTGTTAAAATAGTCCATGTGACATTAGTGGTTCAACCGTAATGTTCTGAAGCTACGAGAATACTTTTTGTGCGCAAAGAAAACGAAAATAACGATGTTATTCAACAATTTCTTCCCTTCTGTGGCCGTGGTGTTCATGAGAGTACCACTATGCATACATGTGATGCTGCTGATGCAGGAACCAGCGCTGAAAGGTCACATGTGACATAGGCAAGTACCAACTCAGTGTTTACAAAGCGAATGTGCAAAAAAAAACTTAAAACAACGACGTCAGACGAGAAAATGAGATCGAGTTTTTTTTTCGTATCCTACCCTTTTGTACACAGACGAAGAACGAAATACATGTGACCTTTACATCGTGATTACGCAATGCGTGTAGTCATAGACGCGAATTGCAAAGCTAGTGTAAGACGAGCATTTGTGCATGCATTTTTATTTGTTTTAGAAAATGAATGATCGTTTTGCTAGATAAGACCCTTATTCCTCGGCTGGGATCGTGTATAGCCCTTTGAAGCTGCATTGAAACTGCAATTTGGTCCTTCAACCTGCTGAAATCTTTTCACTCATTTTAATGGTTATAATTGATTATAAAGCAAAATACTAAGTCTGTAAGTAATGTTTTCAACTTTAGACTCAAACACTAATGGATCTTCCTCATGTTAAAGAAAACACATGGGATAGAAACTAAAAAGAAAAATAAGATTTTCCACAAGCCAACAATCAGCCACTGTAGATTTGAGAAAAATCAGATTGTGCTTAAGTTGAAGCATTACATATACTGCAGTCAGTGAGTTCTAGTTTCCGTCTGACAGACAATGGGATGCAAAACGTGTAATAGAGGGAATGTAGGAGTAGGGAGGAGTATCACAGTTCTCATAGTTTTACCTTTTGTTCTAGTTAATCAAGATGTGATTATGTTTGTTTACTGAGGATTTTCTAAGTCAAAACTGTCCAGTTTTGTTGTCAGTAAATATCGTGATACTTTGTACATATCACTGCCCTAATCTTAACTTGATTGTTGTCATGGCTACTAATTGACTTCAAACTCACACTTCTAAAAACGTGATTTTTGGGAAAAAAATTTTTTTTTAAAGATTCCGAACAAGATGACATATGAGGCTCATGTTTCATCTTGAAGTTTGATAAGCTTTATTTCCCACAAGAGCAAAAATTTTGGAAATTCAAAACCATAAAAAGACGAACACCATCACCCGTTACATTATTAATCTGTAGATAGACAGCTGTATTAAATGATTATACAATTGAAATCCTTCAGAATCTCAAAAACATCCATACAGCTTGTTGATCCTCAGGATGTCAATGTTAGACATATCTTGCCTCTGTCCGATTTCCACTGCTGCATTAGGAATGGGAGTGATGGTGTCCTTCCCAGCCGTGTTGGAGAAGGCTGTTTTTCCATAGTGCATGATGGAGCCGTAGTCGTATGTGGTGTTTTGATTGTTGGTGTTCTGTATTTGGAAGTTGCTGGCTTTATCAGGAGAGATGTTCTCCCAGTTGATCTTAACGTACTTGTCGCGATCACTCCTGGTGTGTTCATGGTAGAAGCCCAGAGCATGATTGAGCTCGTGCTGAACGATGCCGTGATACAAACAACCAGTCCTCTTGAGGGAGACCAACTGTTGGCCACCAATTCTACCGAGATAAGAGTAGCACCTACGAGAAAAGAGAGTTAATATATCATCATTCTGTTAAAATGCTACATGTTGTGAAAGAGTTTGTGCTAGGGCAGTTAAATGCTCCTGGTTTGTTCTCACCCATCTTTGTCCTCAATACTGATGTAGTCAGTCTGATTTACTCTAGGTACGAAGCGAATGCAAGTCTTGTTGTGAAAAGTAGACATGGCGTTCTGAATAACTGAGATGTCAGCAAAGGCTGCAAACAAAAAGTACCACAGGTTTTTAAATACGACTTACACGCATAGACATATATTCATTGGCTGAAGGTGATTCACTTACAGTAACTACTGCTCACTATGTAAGGGACCTCGACTAAGTTTTTAGAGTTTTTCTTCCAGAAACAGTTGTTGTTCAGGCAGTAGAGAGCATTTTTGGTTTTGGGAATCAAAATATCTCCATGCATCAGATGTTCAGAGGATTCTGTAGTTAAAGAAACATATTTTGATGAAATGACTCAAAATGTGTACTTTCAACCACATTTTAGATATATTCCCCAATTTTGTGAAGGAATCTACAAGATGCCTGACCCTTGTTAGTCTCCAGGAACTTTGTAGTGATGTCCACATTTCCAGGTATGGGTACGAAGGCAGGAGGCTCAGGCTTCTGATTATGAAAAAAGAGAACTTGTATATTACTCTTACAATGAAAGTTCATCATCTCATTGCATTGAAAGTAGACTAAAGTCTTACCCTGACAGGATTTGCCAAGGAGATGCCAAACAGCAGCAGCAGAATGGAGAGGGAAGCTGTTGTGTCCATGTTGCCTCAGTGTGTTGAGATGTTCAAGATGTTCCTGTGATTAAATTTGATGTCTGCAAGCTGTGAATCTGAACTTTATATTCACATATGTGGGTGAGTCAACCAGGCGTTCAGCGACATAGTCTAAAGAAAGGAATGTCTAAACTCACCTGTTAATCCAAAAACATGCATAACCAGAGAAGGTATAAATTGTTTGCTAATCCACTGAAATGAGCAAATGTAATCTTTGGATTGTATTAAGAAAGCAAAAACCATGGTAAACAGGGAGTACAGACAGAATATTAATTGCTTATTCAAGACAGATTTACAATAAAATGCAACAATGTGCGTCAGCATGAATAGAGATAGAGAGTAGAGATAATAGTCAGGCTCATCCCGATTCACGATTCAATTTAGAACCAAACTAACTGTACCCAATATTCCATTAGACCTAACCACTTTAATATGTCTTTTCCAAGCAAAGAGTACATTAGCCCATTTCTTGGTTACCCAAAAATGAAAATTATGTCATTATTATTCGCCCTCATGTCGTTCCAAACTCATAAGACTTTTGTTCATCTTCAAAGCACAAATTAAGGTATTTTTGATGAAATATGAGAGATTTCTGACCCTGCATAGACGGCAATTCAACTACCATGTTCAAGGTCCAGAAAGGTAGTAAGGACATCGTTAAAATAGTCCATGTGACATCAGTGGTTCAACCATAATTTCACGAAGCTACGAAAATATTTTGTGTGCACAAAGAAAACAAAAATAACGACTTTAACAATTTCTTCTCTTCCATGTCCGTGGGGTTCACAAGAGTACCATGACGCAGCAGCCGGCATTCTGATGTAGAACTCAGCTGTGCTGTGCCTTGTTTACAAGCAGACAATGATGCACAGTGTTGGGGAAAGTTACTTTTAAAAGTAATGCATTATAATATTGAGTTACTCCCTAAAAAAAGTAACTAATTACGTTACTTAGTTACTTTTTATGGAAAGTAATATGTTACATTACTTTTGCGTTACTTTTTAAATCTGGGCAGGGCTTGCTTCTTTGTTTTTAATATAAAAAGTTGTATTTTTGGCAAATGTAAAAGCCTTTTCACACCAAAAGCCTCAGGCTTTGAGAAAAGTGAATTCACGTCTGTACAGTAGATCGCAGAAGAAAAAATATCACCTCTTCAGCAATATATAAAAAGGAAAACTAATGTTAGATTATCTTGAGTCAATTTTGCTTATTAGTATGGTTGAATTGGATCATTGAAGGTTGGCTGCAAAGACATCGGTTAATAAAATGGTATTAAATGCTTAAAAGATATTTGCATTATTTAACATATTTAATTATTGCAGGTTTGCGTCATATTCTGAGCTGAATTTCACAGTTTTTATTCATTTTGAAGAATACTGAATCTGTTTTTTGTGAGTGAGATGAATTAATGCATGTTCACATTTATTCTAAAACTAATATCTTACTCAACACAGGGAAAAGAGAGCTTTTAATCAATAAATGGGGTGACTGATGTTACTTGTTTGAAAAAAGTAACTCAGATATTTTCTTGTCAATTAAAAAGTAATGTGTTACTTTACTAGTTACTTGTAAAAAGTAATAATATTACATAACTTGCGTTACTTGTAATGCGATACCCCCAACACTGATGATGCATGCTGTACATAAAACAGCCTTTGTAAACCAACCTGATGTCATGACGAAAACGTACCTGTGGGAACTTTTTCACAAGACCCGAAATACGTACCGCCATGTACTTTTTGTCACATATTCAATGTGAAATGTCCACTGGGTGGTACTAAAAGAGTGTTTGTTTTTCCCCCGGAACAGATGAACATATGAAGAGTTTGGTTCCAAAACGCGATAAACGCCATTTTTTACTAAATTGAGTTCCTGCCAAAATCAGTACTGTATCTGGTCGGTATTGAAAAGGCAGTTTTTAATTTTACGCAAAATGCGATATCCGCCATGTTATTCTGTCATGTTTTCTCCATATCTTTCCAAACCGCGACAAACGCCAGTCTCCCTTCTCTGCAAAATGCGATTCATCCGCTCAGCCAATCACAGCGCAGCATTTCACGCATTGTAAACAGTAAAGGCGGCGTTTTGAATACACCCCGCACCCATAGTTTTCAAGATTGAGTAATGTATCACAGACATATCTGACGAATACTTTCATAAACAAGGTGTAGAGAGAGTGTAAATAAGAGATTTAGAGCTTCGTTGATTATAATGGAACTTTGTGAGACAGCTTTTAATGACTTTAAAGGGAGTTTGTAAATGAGATACTGATTTAATACAACAGTTAAATAAACAAGAAGTTAATATTAAGTGACTGACATTTTGCTCTATTTCGTCGAAACAAAGTCACAGCTGAGCTACTGCACATCTCTATTCAACACAGCGGTGTTTCCTTTATGAATGAACGTGCGTTTTTAAACGGATCTAGTGGGTCAATGAATCAATCACCCATTCATAAAGGCAATCACTTGCTTTATTCCAGAATGAATCAGCCGTTCGAAGGAATCAAATGAATGATATGATTCAGAAATTAAAACCGCCACCTACTGGCAGTATTAGTTTAAATGATCTTCTTTTAGTTATTTAAATAATTAAATATTTCTGTATTCAAATTTTATATTTAAAACATTAATCTCAACATGAATTTATGAATTTGATTGCATGCATGGCACATCTGAGCCTCATTAAACATGAAAATACATCTAAAAGCCACTTTTGTGTTCTTCTGTGCCATCTCTGTAGTACAAATTAATTTTGTTAATACTGATTTAATTTGCTTATAAAATATATATTTAAAAAAAAAAATGACATAAAAGATGACATACTTTTAATAAAGTTAAAAAAAATGCCATTACAAAGGTAAAAACAAATTTCCCCTCTAATTCACTTTAAGGATCAGATTTTTTGATTATTGATTAGAAGGTACTCCTAAAATTTTGACCATGCTCTTAAATTTTTTCAAGTTAGAAGCACAAGTGCTCCTAAAAAGAAAAGTAAGCGGAGAGCCCTGATGGATTTATTGGATTTTGGGGGAGAAAAATAATCAGTTTTTATAATAAATCTCTGAAAAGTTATTTTTGTTTACTTTGTGCACAAAAAGTGTTCTTGTAGCTTTGTAACATTATGGTTCAACCACTAATGTAACATGGACTATTTTAACGATGACCTTACTAACTTTCTGGGCCTTGAACATTGCGTTGCCATCTATGCAGGGTCAGAAAGCTCCAGGATTTCATCAGAAATACCTTAATTTGTGCTTTAAGGATGAACAAAGGTCTTACAGTTTCGGAACGACATGAGGGTGAATAAAAATGACAACAATTTTAATTTTTGGGTAACCAAGAAATGGGCTCCTGTACTTTTTGCTTGGAAAAGACATATTAAGTTGGTTAGGTCTAATGGATTATTGGTTGCCATTAGTTTGGTTTTAAATTCTAAATCGTGATGATCCTGACTATTATCTCTACTCCTCAGTTTATGCTGACGCACATTGTTGCATTTCATTGTAAATCTGTCTTGAATAAGCAATTAATATTTTGTCTAAACTCCCTGTTTACCACAGTTTTTGCCCTCTTCATACAATCCACAGATTACATTCGTTCAATTCAGTGGATTAGCAAAATAATCTGTACCTTCTCTGGTTATGCAAGTTTTTGGATTAACAGGTGAGTTTAGACATTCCTACCTTTAGACTATGATGCTCAACGCCTGGTTGACTCACCCACATATGTGAATATAAAGTTCAGATTCACAGCTTGCAGACATCAAATTTAATCACAGGAACATCTTGAACATCTCAACACACTGAGGCAACATGGACACAACAGCTTCCCTCTCCATTCTGCTGCTGCTGTTTGGCATCTCCTTGGCAAATCTTGTCAGGATAAGTCTTTCAAAGCACTGAGATGATGAACTTTCATTGTAAAAGTAATGTACAACCTTTCTGTTTTTATAACCACAAGCCGGAGCCTCCTGCATTTGTACCCATACCTGGAAATGTGGACATCACTACAAAGTTTCTGGAGACCAACAAGGGTCAGGCATCTTGTAGATTCCTTCACAAAATTGGGCAATATATCTAAAATGTGGTTGAACGCACATATTGAGTCCTTGATTCAAAATATGTTTTTTTTAACCATAGGATCCTCTGAACATCTAATGCAAGGAGATCTGGTGTTTCCCAAAACCAAAAATGCTCTCTACTGCCTGAACAACAACTGCTTCTGGAAGAAAAACGCCAACAACATAGTCGAGGTCCCTTACATAGTGAGCAGTAGTTACTGTAAGTGAATCACCTTCAGTCATTGAACATAAGTCAATGCGTGTAAATCGTATTTAAAAACCTGTGGTACTTTTTTGTTTGCAGCCTCTACTGACATCTCAGTTATTCAGAACGCCATGTCTACTTTTCACAACAAGACTTGCATTCACTTCGTACCCAGAGTAAATCAGACTGACTACATCAGCATTGAGAGCAAAGATGGGTGAGGACAAACAGGGAACATTTAACTGGCTTAGCTTAACTGGGAACATTTAACTGCTTAGCACAAACTCTTTCACAACATGTAGCATTTTAACACAGAATAATGATATATTAACTCTCTTTTCTCGTAGGTGCTACTCTTATCTCGGTAGAATTGGTGGCCAACAGTTGGTCTCCCTCAAGAGGACTGGTTGTTTGTATCACGGCATCGTTCAGCACGAGCTCAACCATGCTCTGGGCTTCTACCATGAACACTCCAGGAGCGATCGCGACAAGTACATTAAGATCAACTGGGAGAACATCTCTCCTGATAAAGCCAGCAACTTCCAAATACAGAACACCAACAATCAAAACACCACATACGACTACGGCTCCATCATGCACTATGGAAAAACAGCCTTCTCCAACACGGCTGGGAAGGACACCATCACTCCCATTCCTAATGCAGCAGTGGAAATCGGACAGAGGCAAGATATGTCTAACATTGACATCCTGAGGATCAACAAGCTGTACGGATGTGTTTGAGATTTTAATAGATTTTGATTGTATAATTTAATACGTTTATCCATCTACAGATTAGTAATGTAATGTGGTGATGGCGTTTGTCTTTTTTATGGTTTTGAATTTCCAAAATGTTTGCACTTGTGGAGGGAAATAAAGCTTATCAAACTTCAAAATGAAACATTAGCCTCATATTTGTTGTTATTCAAGATAACAAAACTGGACAGTTTTGTCTGAGAAAATTCTCAGTAAACAACCATAATCACATCTTGATTAACTAGAGCAAAAGGTAAATCTATGAGAACTGTGATACTCCTCCCTACTCCTACATTCCCTCTATTACACGTTTTATATCCCATTGTCTGTCAGACGGAAACTAGAACTCACTGACTGCAGTATATGTAATGCTTCAATTTAAGCACAATCAGATTTTTCTTCTCAACTCTAAAGTGGCTGATTGTTGGCTTGTGGAAAATTTCATTTTTTTTTTTTATTTCTATCAGATGCATTAGTTACCTTCAGTGCTACAGTTTTTGTCTCCTATTTTCCTTAACACAAGGAAGATCCATTAGTGTTTAAGTTGAAAATTTGAAAACATTATTTAAACGAACATACTATAACTTCAGAATTGCTAAATCAGAGTACTGTTTTAACTCATCTTTTGATGTGTCAAATGAAATGTTCTCTCAAATAAGTACTGATTATAAATCTGTCTCAAGAAAGCACTTAAATGTTGCGGATACTCCCTGTATACCACTGTTTTGGGGTGTCAAAAAAAGCCAAGAATTGTAGCATGTCCATTTCAGTGGATTACAGTCTTAGGTACCTTCTCTGATTATGCAAAGTTGTTGGATTAACAGGTGAGGTCAGAGTTTCCTCCCTTTAGTTACACACATTAGTCTCTGGACACTAAGACCCTACCCATAATCCCCCAGTAGACCCACCTACTCAGGTGAATATAAAGTCCAGGTCTGACAGCACAAAGACACCAAAGCTCAGGACAGGAGCATCCTGAACATCTCTACACACTGAGACAACATGGACACAAGAGCCTCCCTCTCCATTCTGCTGCTGCTGTTTGGCGTCTCACAGGCGTCTTTTTTCATGGTAAGATCATGTGTAGTCTCTTCTTGGAAGATGGAATATTCTCACAAGTAACATGTAATTCTTCTACTTCCATAAACAGGAACCAAGCCATGAAGATGTGTTCATAACCCTGCCAGAAAATGTTGATATCACTACACAGATTTTGGAGTCCAACAATGGTGAGACACCCAGTAGATTCCTGTAAACGCAACAAGTGCTTGAAAAATATCTCATTCTCATTCATTTCTCATTCTTTAAATGCAGGATCTTCTGAAATCTTGATTGAAGGAGATCTGCTGTTTCCCAAAACCAGAAATGCTCTCTATTGCTTAAACAACAACTGTTTCTGGAAGAAAAATGCCAACAACATAGTGGAGATCCCTTACATAGTGAGCAGTGAATTCTGTGAGTCAATCTCTTTCAATCATTGAACATATCTTTAATTCATGAAGACCACATTTTAAACCTATGGGCTTTTTTATTTGCAGCCTATTATGACAAATCAGTGATTGCGAACGCCATGTCCACCTTTCACTCCAAAACCTGCATCCGCTTTGTGGCCAGATCAACTCAGACCGACTACATCAGTATTGAGAACAAAGATGGGTGAGAACAATCATACAAAACCAGAAACATTTAAAAGGCCTTAGTCCAAAACATTGCTCATATGTAACCTCTTTGTTTCCTCTCTCCTCTCAGGTGCTACTCTTCTCTTGGTAGAACTGGTGGCAAACAGGTGGTCTCCCTCAACAGGTACGGCTGTGTGTATCACGGCATCGTTCAGCACGAGCTCAATCACGCCCTGGGCTTCTACCACGAGCAAACCAGGAGCGATCGCGACCAGTACGTCAAGATCAACTGGGAGAACATCTCTCCTGATATGGCCTACAACTTCCAGAAACAAAACACCAACAACCAAAACACTCCATACGACTACGGCTCCGTCATGCACTATGGAAGAACAGCCTTCTCCATCCAGCCCGGACTGGAAACCATCACTCCCATTCCTGATGGGACGGTGGAAATCGGACAGAGGCAGGGAATGTCCAACACCGACATCCTGAGGATCAACAAGCTGTATGGATGCTGAAGATGAGGCTTGTACAAATAATTTAATATAGTTCATATCTCTGTAGATGAATAATGAAATGAGCTAATTTCTGTAATGTTTGATTGTGATGTGCAAAATAAAATGGATCAAACTGATCAAAACTTTGTTTTTTTAAATGTATCATTCTATAAATAACGAATTAATTTCTTCCTGCTTACATGATCTTGGCATGAGCCCTGGTGCTGGTTACCATAGAAACAAACAGTTCTCCTTTAACAGATGGGATGTCATCATAATACACAGCTTCTCCTGTAGCCTGCTGAAGAGCAGCCTGGTGTACGTTGGGACGTCCCACCGGGTCACCAGAAGACTGAGTCTCTGGTACAAGCTGTAATTTCATTGGTAATGATTAGTTGATAACATTTTTAACCACACTTGATATGAAAATGCAAGCTTTGTTGCAAGCTTTGTATTCGTGTAACTTGGTTCTGCCTACCTGGAATGAGTGGTTTCCTTGCGGCACCTCATTTTTGAAGGGTTTTAATGCACTGAGATACTCTAATGGCAAATCATTCACGCCAACCTCCTTTAATGACAACATAAACAATTTAAGTAGGAATTAAGTAAATTGTCCTGCTTTTAAACTAATAATTAGCACAATCATACCTTTTGTTGGAGCTCCAGCAGCACTTGCATGTAAAACTTGAAAAAGAAGCTGAGTACTAGAGCCTTGCGATACTCTTCCCGTCCTCCAGGGGCAGTAGTGGGCACAGATATTTCTTCTTCTAAGAGTTGTGTTCCCTCTACCAAAAGTTTCTCATCCCATTTTCTGCCAAGCAAAAACTAGTGTTCACTGAGATGTATGCAATGTAGCAACACAAAATAATACAGGTAACGCACCAAATTTTGCTAGTCATTTGTTTAATGGTTAACTGTTGGTTTTTGTTTTTATAAGCAGCGTATTGGTATTCAGTAAAACTGTGTGCAGTTTGTTCTCTCACATATAAGATTTTTGGTTTGAATTATGCAACCTGGTCTCATGACGAAAACGTACCTCTGGAGACTTTTTTCTCAAGACACAAAACACGTACCGCCACAACATTTTGTAACATATTCGATGTGAAATGTCCACTGAGTGGTGCTAAAAGAGTGTTCATTTTTTTTTCCCTAAAACAGATGAACGTACATATGGTACGTTTTATGTGATGTTGGTTTTGTACGTGTCACCGCAGAGCTGACTTGAAATGTACGCTGAGTGGTGCTGTAACTCTAATGCTCCATGGCGTTTTAAAATAACGTACCATCTGCACTAAACCTAAACCTACCTGATAGTATGAACAAAAGCGAATGTGACATAAAATCACAATTGTGTCATTTTAGCTTGTTTTTTGATCTCTCAACCTTCAGCTCTTTGATCATGAGTCATGATTTTCATAGGAGAGGTACGTTTTTATCATGAGATCAGGTGGAATTATGTAGACCTTAAGATGGCTGTATACCTTCCCATCAGCTCTTTACATGTGCGTCTGGCTTTTACCAGAGTTGGTCCCACACCTCCATAAAAAATATCGAGATTCTCCACCACATTAGAGTCGTGTCTGAACGCCACCCTCATGCCAGCGTTCACAATGGAGAAGGCGAACTCTCTGCGCTGTGCCTGGCGAAATGCCGACACAAACTCCCACTGAAAAACAAGGATAAGCATTTAGCTTTTCGGTATGGAAACTAAATTCATATCAAGGGTTTGCACTGACATCTCTATTTGGTCAGTTACCCGGATTTGCGGCAATAACGGTGATACTTGGATGTAAACAACAGCATGGACTGCACAGTTAATGTACTACTGAATACACTGGCCTGCTAAATTATGCTGTCTAAACCACAGGAAAAACGTGTAGAAACTGCTAAATCAGGACTTAGTAAGCAGGAAAGGGTGCAATATTTTGACAAACTAAAGTTAATAGGCCTAATTAGCCAAATATTTCACTTACCTGAATAGAAATGATAAGAACAAACACAAATGTTGTCAAGATTCTTGCCCTGGAAATCCTGGTTCAGTTTGGCCAACCACAAACATCTTTTGTTCCTCAGACAGTTTTTTGCACTCCTTGATTTGTTATAACTTTTGTCAGTCTATAGTACTCCAAATGTTTTTCCCTGTCTAACCAATTAATACAGCCCAAAACATGACAATAATTTACCATTTTCAGCAGCAATAATCAGCAAAATATGCAAGTTTCATTAGTTTCACTGGCATTGTTTACGTTCAGTACCACTAATATGGCGGATTGATTGCGTGTCGTGAAAACACACTATTGTATTTGTAGTGTGAAAGTGAATTTGTGGTCAACAAAAATAGTCATAGTCTTTTAGGGCAAGTTTGTTTGTTGAATCTTGAATAATTAGGCTTTAGTTTTAGCATTAGTTTTAGCCTGCATCCTCCGTTTTGAAGAACATACCGGTCTTGAGTGAGGAATGTCAATAGCCAACAGAATCTCGTCTGGTCGTAGAGCCGTTTTACCAAAGTCTGTGAAAAACTCCTCACTTAGACAAATCTCTCGAGCGCCATCTGTAATTAAGACCCAAGGGAAATTGTAATTCTTATTAAAAATAGTACTTTCCATGTCAAATGTATTGGAAGCTGATTGTAAATATTGTAAAAAGGCAGTTTTGTACAAATAAAATCCAAATATATTGGCATTACCATTAGAAACAATGTGTAGCGCACACTCCGCTGCTGCTAGAATGCTGCTCAAGTCATATTTGGGGTTGGCACTCAGGATATTTCCACCAACGGTCTTGAATTTCCAAAGTAAACAAAATTGTACCATGTAGACAAGTAATAAAAAAACAAATTTGTCATCAAAAGTATTTTTAGTCTACAAAACTACTACATTAGCTACCAACTTAGGCCTTGTCCACACTAATACATTTTCATTTAAAAACGCTTCTTTTTAAAAACGCTGTTTTCTAATGTATCCAAATTAACGTAGACATAGCTTGAATATTATTTTTGTGAATATATTCCAGTCCAACCGTTCTTCTTAATTCCTCGCAGTGATTTGTTTTCGTTACTCACAGCCATGTTGCGTATCTGTTTGCCGGCCAAACACTGTAATGTTTGAACGAGGGCCTGGTAAACCCTGCTTTTCTCTGGCCCGAGTTCCTCAATTCCTCGCAGGAGGATGTCCTTCAAAACGGACAAACTGCATCCTGCTCCTACAGTTACGCCTAGATAAAACAGTGTTGGAGCTTCAATATTTGCTAAATAAGCATATGAAATGCCAATGCATAATTTATCCATGATTTACCATTGTTTTTCCATTTGATAGCTCGAAGTTCTGGAATGCTTCCACCATAGATCACCAAAGGATGGATGGTTCCCTTCAGATTCATCTTTGGACCTGTAAAAGAAGAGAAACAGTTGAGATAGATAGATGGATGGATGGTTGGATGAACTTCCTCTTGAAACCAACCTATGGTTGTGTTTCCAACCAACAGAGGTGCGTTGGGGTATTCAGCTTTCAGCTTGATTAAATCTTTCAGATTTGCTGGGGAAATCCATCTGACCTTTTCACCCTGGAAACAAATTTGTTCAGCTTTTTTCTTTCCCATAATCTGAAGGAAAGAAGCGATATAACAAAAATTAGTAGCGTGAAATATCCATGTTCTTATTAGCAAGATCACGCGGTTTGCTTACCAGTAACTCTGGGGGAAAGATCAGATCCTGAGTTGGGTCAAGGGGTAAGACATTATCCATGCTGAAAAGTTCTCCAGATATCTACAAATAATACCAGTAGCAGAGTTACTAACCTTTAATTACCAATTTCTGTCTACATATAATGATAGGTAACTCATGTATAGGAAATTGTATGAATTTATATGGCTTCTGTTGTCTTACATCAGATTCACTGTTGTGAGAATTCCAGTTTTCCATACAACATTTTCCATTTCCATCACCATTTTGGCAAGACATTGCACTCTGGAAAAATATGAATCGTATCACTATAGAGCACATAATTGTTTCCTGCAGTCAAACTCTAGACTTTGTAATAATTTTCAATGATTTGTAGACTTTTTTTTTTCATTTAACAGTCCTTACATCACAAAATGTTTTAAATCCATCAATTATTGGTCGATATCCAGTACAACGGCACAGGTTCCCTTAGAAGAAAAAAATAGAATGTTTAAGTTCTCATGTTCTGTGTTTGAATTGCTAATTCTAAAAATGTAATTTAAATTCATTTAAAGACCTCCTAGTGTCTCTCGAATGTCCTCCAGGGTGGGCTGTGGGTTGTTTCTCAGTAATGTGTACATGGACATCACCATCCCAGGAGTACAAAACCCACACTGAGATCCATGAGCCTTTGCTATACGCTCCTAATGAACAACAACAACATCTAAATGGTTTGTTCTGGACTACTCATTCAAAGTACCTACTTTGAAAGTACCTGAACAGGATGTAGTTTAGTCTTGGTGCTTCCAATGCCTTCAACGGTCACCACCGCCGCACCGTGCAGAGAACAAATCGGCTGCAGACATGCATTTATCGACCAGTGACTGAAGAATTGGTTAAGGATTATGAAACATCAGGTTAAAAGTAGTCTATAGTTTACATTATCATAAAAACAGAAGAAATGTAGTGAGATCTAGATGGTTTGATGTAGATAAAAAGCTGGTAACAAACATTCCATTCATTTGTTTGTTTTACATCAAGGTTTTATGCTGTTAGTTTTGTCATATGAGTGAAAGATACAGCACAGTGTCCTGGATAGGGTCATATCTGGACACCATCACAGTACAGGCCCCACATCCCCCTCCACCACAGCCGTACTTTGTGCCTGTCAGACCCACTGGACACAAAAACAACACAGACATGATGTAATTTGTCTTCTCAGGGGCATTTCCTCTGAGGAGACAAGGGAGGCAGTGTTTCTTCAAAATATTGGATGAGAATAAAAAATCGTAGTACAAAAATAAAACAACGCTATTACATTAAAACGTGTAAAAAAAAATCACTCGTTTTTCTAAAGAAACATTGTCTAGCAGCAACACCAGCGTATAAAGGAACAGCGGGAGTCCGTGTCTCTCTCGCCTCCAGTGATATGATTGGCTATGACTGGTTATGCTCGGCTGTGATTGGTTCTTGCGATAAATCCCGCCTCTTGTGTTCGTGCGCGATCCGCGTTAGCTAATCATTCTGAATGAACCATCTAATGGCGTTAATGGAAAGAGTAATTTTAAAAAGTAAGTAAACAACTCACCTACTTACAGTATATAACTGTGTTACATCAAAAATAAGACTTAAAATGGCATGAAAACATGATCTGTGGGAGTTTTTTAGTGAGTAATCAGCTTCAAAGTAGTGTCTATGACCAGTATTTACCGAGCTTCGATGACTGATGATCCGAAAATTTTAAAAATAGTTAAAAGTTGACTATTAAAAAGAATAGCTGAACGTAAGTTCACAAATAAAATATATTGTTAAATTGTTATTGCCTTGAGGTTTTGTTAAAATAAATGTAAAATGCTTAAAAACACGAACTCAATGAGATTCATACATGGCTTTAATAAATAACATATTGACTACATTGTTAATACAAAAATGTAAAATAGAATTCTTTTTTTCTTTTCTTTTTCTGATTCAGTGTTTATTTAATGTGACTGGGACATGACTTTACATTACAAAGATTAAATCTTAGAATTCTCAGAATTAACCATTATTTTGAGAAAATTTACCCTGTGGAAATTACCGTACCTTTCCTTCGCAGGTAAGCCAATAACATCTCTTCTGGATCAGCATTCTTCTCTACCATCTTTAAATAAAAGCAAACAAACAAAAAAACATAAAATGACTGCCTTTGCTCCTATTTGTGATAAATATCAAGCCAAACATGAATTGGTATGTTACATGTGACAAGACTGAACTTCTGATTCCACATCTTTTTTTTTTCTTTCAATGTTACTAATTTTAAGAGGAATTCTGGGGGAATTGTGGAGACTAGAAACATATAAGACTAACAAAAGTTATAATTAGAGCATGTATGCATGTGAGAGGAACAAACACATGATGGACTGTGCGAAGCGTTAAAAATCATTTTCATGGCATCATACATATGAGGAAAAAAAAAATTATTTGGCAGCTCGCTGACTGTCATGTGCCGTGATTCTGACATGCACGTTTAGTCATGCCATTTCCTCCTGGTTATGCACTTTAATTATCAGAAGACTAGATGTGAGCATTAAACATTTTGATATTCATCTCAATAGACGTCATAATAATAATACAATCTGAAGCTTTCCTTAGTTTGTGATACTAGCAACTTAAGTTGAAAACTAGAGGTATATATTGTGCACTTATTTATGAACTAAAGCAATATTTGAGCTGAATTGATATATAAAAATATATTATGAGCCTAAAAATATTTAAGACAATGAAAAAGACCATGAAAATTCAAAAAGACTACCATTTTATGAGAAAAAACACACATTGGTCAAATTAAATGTTTGTGCCTTCAGTTTACAGATCTATAAACATATCATTTAAAACCAATTTCTAAAATGTCAACATACCTTCTTGCCATTAATGTAGAAGACAAGCTCACTGTTCACACATAGAGATGACATGATGAGTTGAGAACGATCGCAGTGCTCTGTTGCAGAAGATGCTCCTGGTTTACTGACCATAAGCTGAATGAGCGACTGACTGACTTACATCACATGTTGCAGGCTTTGCCTTGCCTTTCATGGTTAAATACAGGAATGTGTAAAGAGGTCATGCAAGCAGTGCCAAGAAGACTCCTTCTTTCGTTTAATTTTACTTCTGGCAGTCATAAATTACATGTGAAGACAATCCAGCAAAAGGTTTACATTTGTTGAATGTTTATTGAAAATTTGCCTCACACATTTCATTTGATTGGTAACAGCCCTATAGTGTCTTATTAAATTAATTTAAATTTAAATTAATGAAATTATTAATAAAATCTAAGAATTTGAAATGAAAGATGATGCATTTTATACGGTTAGACGGACTACACAGCAGAGATGAAATTATGTAACACTAATATAAGAAACAGAAAAGCAAATAATGCAATAGGGGAGCGCGGGGCACAAACTAAGGCGGGATTAATTGTAACACACGTGGTTTAAATTTTCTACACACGCCAGCATAACCAAGTTTACGGTATTTACTAGTTGCCGTAGCAACATTATACAGAGACAAAAGTGTGCCAAAATTCAAAAGCCTTTTGAAGTTATCGCTGAATATTTATTTTACCATAGTAAAAGTACATTTCTGTCTAAAGTAAATTTTTGGTCTCAGTTTTTAGTATTCATTTAAAATGAGACAAATATGCTATTATTTTAATCGCCAATCTGTCATTTATCAGTTTCAGGGCCGTGCACAGACCTTTTGAGGGGCATGTGCTGAAACTGAAAAAAGGGCACCCCCCCAACCCCTCCACGAACCCCTCCACCACCAAAAAAATAACACACAATAATATTCTTATATTATATTTAATTAGTATTAATAACTTTTATACAGATAATATATACATATAGAGGGTATCTTTAAAACTAATTACAACAACACTCTTCTGTGAGCCATGTGTTTGAAGATGTTTATGACCTCACTGTGATCCACTGGGATGTCCCTCTCAATGGCTATAAGGAGAAGGTCGGAGAGTCTCTCCTCTGAGCAGAGACTTCGGAGTTGGTTCTTAATTAACCTCATTTTTGAAAAGGATCTCTCCACAGTTGCAGTTGATACAGGTGTGGCATATACTCTAAGCATTTCCACTAGTGTAGGGAAAACGTGCTGGCCACTGGTTTCTTTTAGAGTTGAAAGCATACCCTTCATGCCACTTGACTTGAAGGTGGTATGAAACACCTTCAGCTCTGTCTTCAGTTGCTGCTCCTCCTCAACACTATAAAAGTTACACAGTGTTTGTATTGCTTGGACAGCCTCTGTGTTTGGTGTGCCCACCCAGTTGTCATGAGCTGTCAGGCTTTGCCTGCAGACTGCAGTATTTTTCCTGTGGGCATCGTCCCATCTACTTTAAATCTTCTTCCGAGTTCCTCTGTGATTGTATCCAGGAACGTGAAATACACCTTGGCTCGGTAGGACTCTTCAACAGTTTGGAAAGTATGGCTGTCTTGAGCTGCTGTAGCACTATGCAGGTATCGTGCTGGCACTTTCCTTTTCCTTCCATGGCCAGGAGGTACTGTGGGAATGTTAATACCTGCATCTTAAGAGGCTTTCTGGAATATGGTTTTAAATTCCTCTTCAGACCTCAGATTCTTTACTGTGTCTAGCACACCATCAGTTACTGTGTAGGCAGTGGAGAGATCCAGATCTTTTTGTTGCAGAGCATCAGAGACGACTCCAGTTACCTGGAAGACTGTGGTGGTGATTTCTAAGCAAAGAAGGAATTCAAAGTCGATAGCCCTCAGGTACATCTTTGCATCACCAGCAGCTGTGTCAGGTGGGTCTGACTCACTGATGTCTGTCAGAAGCTTGATTAAAGCTTTCAGAACTTTATTGAGGGCTTTCAGGGATCTTTCTCTGCAGGCCCACCGAGTGTCAGACAACTTCTGCAGCTCAACAACACGCTGACCAGGATACAACGACTGCTGGCATTTTAAAAATGCTGTATGCCTCTTTGTGGAGCCGGTGCAGAAAACATACAGTTTCTCCACCAAGGAGAAAAATGTCACAACGTGAACACTGGACTTGGCACTCTCAACTAGTACCAGATTCAAGCAGTGTGCCTTGCAATGAACATAAAGAGCTTTTTCATTGTGTGCACGTATCCGCGACTGTAGACCTTTGTACATTCCACTCATGTTCGCAGCTCCATCATATCCTTGGCCCCTGATGTTCTTCAAGTCAAGTCCATTGTCTTGAAGGAGAGAGATGACAACATTCTCCAACTCTTTTCCTGTTGTGGACTCAAGAGTGCAGACCTGTAGAAAACGCTCCTTTACTTCCATGTCACTTACATAGCAAACTACAAAGGATACCTGCTCTTTGTGAGAGACATCTGTGGTCTCATCCTGAAGGATGGAGAAGATTTGAGCTTCTTTGATTTCATTCTGTATTTTCCTCCTAATGAAGGTACCCAAGGACATTATTATGGCATTCTGGCTCCTGTTTGAAAGAAGGGACACTTGGGGTCTTTTCATGGAGGCTTGTTTTTCCTGGATGGCATCCAAATGCAGCTTCATTACACTATCATATTGGGCCAATGTTTTCACAAGTTCAATAAAGTTGCCTTGGTTGGCACTTGAGCTTGACTCATCATCTCCTCTAAAAGCTTGCCCCTGTCGTGCCAGATACAAGGAAATATCAATCAAACATGTTAGGATTTCCCTGTTCCTTTGTCTTTCTCTCTCTCGTGTTGCTTTCCCCTGAATATCTGATGTATCAAAAGCAGCTTGTAGAGCTTTTTTGGAGTATATGTTCCATCTCACCATGCTCATCATATGGGCTTCTGTGCTGGCATGCTCTTTAATTTTTCTAATGGCGCTCCTCCATGTATCTATGCCTAATGTCTTCCAGGCTGTTTTGTTCATAAATTTTTCTTCTCTTAGAAAAATGCGACAACTAAAGCAGTACATGGCATCATTTTTAGGTGAATACTCCAACCATGGGTGATCTGTGTACCATCTCCTCAGGAAAGACCTTCTGCGTTTTTTGGGAATGTCGTAACAGGCTGGCAAGATCCGACTTTCTCACACATTTCAATATATCTGTCACTTAAATTAATATTAAATGTCTGCATGTGGGCAGGATCTGTAGGACAATTCAAAACCATTAGTTTTGCAATTACATCCTCTTTATTTGCAGCACTTCTGTGCTGGCTTTCTTCTCTTGCTTCTTCTGACTGTAACTCTCCTGCAGTGGCTCCAGTCTCCATCACATTTTCCTGATCTTTACTACCACTTCCAAACTGGCTTTCTTCTCTTGATTCTTCAGGTGGTAACTCTCCTGCAGTGGCTCCAGTCTCCACATTTTCCTGATCTATACTAGCAGTTCTATACTGGCTTTCTTCTCTTGCATCTCCTTCTTACAACTCTCCTGCAGTAGCTCCTTGATCTTGTTCACCAGAAAATTCTTGCACATCATCTATCACTTCTTTCTAAATCTGAATTACTACTTCCTTCCTTTTCTTCTTCCCTGCTTCAAACTGGCCTGATCCATGAACAAAGTGAGCTGCTACCCTTGGCTGCCTGCTGTCGCTCCCTCTCCTTCTTTTTCTTAATTCTCTCCTTACGAGGCATTGCACTGCAACCATCAAGTAATCAAAATTCACATCAGTACAAAAAACAGTTTTGATCTTTAAAACTGTCATGATTGATATGTAGAGGTTACAGGGCAGCAATGCAATGTTGATTGAACTATAGGTCTACATGTTATACACCATTATAATGACATGACAAAGGCATTTAAAGACCATTTAATTTCTAAATTATATTTTACGATAGCTTGGCATTATACAGTGCAAATACACCTGGCCTTCTAGTAAAGTTAGCTTTACCAATTTGCCTCCTGGGTGGTTATCTGTGTATTATTTGTCCTGTGTTTGTGAATTGGTTGTGCACTCTCTCTTATTTAGTTGTGTAAGATGTTCATTTTCTTTTTTTCTTTGCTTTGCATACATGCAGATTACATTCTGCATGATAAAATATATAGAATGCACAGTGACCTGATGATTCTCATTCTCATTGTGTAAAGTTTTTTTTATTTAATACAACATTATTACAGTAGTAAACCATGTTTTTCTATGTTTATACATGTGAAGATGAGCGGGGAGTATACAATACTAGATTTTTTTAAAAATCTAGCCAGCAAACACATGCATAATATAATAGCATCGTAAACTTTAACCTACCATGCTGTGTGACCATAGGCTATATAATATGATGAAATGTTAATAAATTACATCATGTAATTTACATGCATCAGCACATTCAGCAGATAGCCATAAAATCAAAATAGAAATTTTTATAATATATTTTACCTAGCTGACAAGGATCACTCGGTTGCTTTGTGTCAAACTCAAATGCAGTTACACCGCGGGTTTTTGACCAGCGAATGTATGCAATTTGTCCATCATTAAAACGACGACATCACATTACGTCAACATCACACCGGTGTGGTGATGCATTATATGAACCTTTATAGACATACTAGTGTTTATTTCATAAAGACAACGTTGCACTTATTCAAACAACAAGATATTTTAACGTTACAAGACGAAGACGTTCATCTTCTTCTGCTCTATGACTCTGACTGATGTGCTGAAACGTAAGTTCGCGGCGCTCAGGGGGCGGAGTTGTGAAATTTGACTGACAGTTTGAGCGGTTCTAAGAGATGCGCTTTTTAATGCCTTTAATTGGTTAAATATTTGTTAAAAAGACAAACAGACGTAAAGGGTTACCAATAGCATTGATTTATTTAAAAAAAAAAAACTCCCCCCAAAAAAGGGCACTTCCGAGTGTAATTACAAAAAGGGCATGTGCTCTGCACAGGTTGAGCCCTACCTGTGCACGTGCCTGAGCCTCATGTCGTTTCAAACCTGTATGCACTTTTGTCCACTGTGGAACACATAAGATATTTTGAAAAATGTTGGTGACCGTTGGTGTTTTAGGTCCTGTCAGGGGCATAGCAACCGGGGGGGACGGGGGGGACGTGTCCCCCTCACTTTTAGAAACAGGTGATTCTGTCCCCCGCACTTTTTTTGACCTAGCGCCAATATTTCCGCCCGTGTTCTCTGATTTGTTAATTAGATTTGAGTGAACTAACGTTTAGCCAATCACAGCGCGAATCTCTTGGGCGTCTGCCATGAGCTTCAAATCTTGTTGCTCTTGTGAATTTTTGTTCGTTCACCCACTTGGCTGTCTGGGGTAAAATGCACCCTAGAAAAAAAAGCAGAGGACGATTACATCCTTTTTTCAAACACACAATGTGAGTATGTGTTACAGAATGTCGCGATGACACGAATCACACGTTTCCATGTTATGATTTAACGTCGAAAGACAACGGAACCTGTTCTGTGTACCTCGTCACAATACCCCGAATTCAGTGCGTGTTCAATGCTTTCCTACTTATTGCTTTGGGTAAAAGCGCCTGGTAAATGAGACATAACAGATTATCGGGATTTGCTGTCTTTTGTTGCCCACGTGCTGCTCGCGTCCAGAGTAGACGAAGATATTTTGCAACGAATATCTTATCATACTTTAGTCTTTTAATTCATTACTACTGTGGAACAAATTGCTAATGTTTTAAGGAAATATACATTAATTTGTTTTCTTATACATTTAAATAATTCAGCATCTTCCATTTTATGTTCCAGTTTTTAAATAAAATTAGCTTTATGTCATACTTGATCAAATTAGTCTTTTAATTCATTGCTGCCATGTCCTAATTGGTCTGTAGGAAAGACAGGCTGCGAAGTCACTGACAGAGAGAAGGGAGGACAATTGCTCGACCTCTCCAGAATGTGTACAGGTGAGATTTTATATATATATATATATATATATATATATATATATAAAGAAGACTGACTATTTTAAGGCAGTGTTTTCTTAAATGGAAATAATTGCCAATAGTTTAAGGAATTATGCATTAATTTATTTCCTTAAACATTTAAATAATTCAACAATTTTTTTTATTTTATGTTCAAGTTTTTACATAAAATTAGCTTTATGTCATACTTGATCAAATTTTAGTCTTTTAATTCATTGCTGCCATGTCCTAACTGGTCTGTAGGAAAGACAGGCTGTGGTGTCACTGACAGAGAGAGGGGAGGACAATTGCTCGACCTCTCCAGAATGTGTACAGGTGAGATTTTATAAAAAAGAGGACTGGCTATTTTAAGGCAGTGTTTTCTTAATTGAAAATAATTGCCAGTATTTTTAAGGAAATATACATCAATTTAATTCCTTAAATCAATTTAATTCCATTAAACAAAAGGTAACATTTTCTATTTTATGTTTAAACAGTTAAATAAAATTAAATAAAGGAATTGTGCTCCACTAATGTTAACTACTGTATTGTAGTTCTATGGGTTGCTAACTTGTGAATTTGTTTAACTAAATGGCAGATAAGTCAATAAATGAGTGATCCCTGCCCCCTATATACTGTTTATATCTGTTGTTTTTAGGATGTTTGTGAGGAAGTGTCAGTCATGTGTGAGGAAGGGAGGGAAAAAGAGGAAGAGAGAGAGGGAGATGAGAGGAAAAGTGAGGAAGCATGTGAGAACCAAAGAGAAGAGAGAGCTGATTTGATGAACAGGGAAGATTCTGCAGACTCTTTTTCATATAATTTTCTACTTCATAAAAATTTAAGACCACTGTGGAAATCTATACTTTAAGTCCAAGTCCTGCAGTATTTTATTTATTTATTTATGTATTTTTATGAGTATGATTTCACAGAAATAGGTTCATGTAAGTTATCCTGGCATGTTCCTCAAATTGCCACTTTGGTGCTGTAAAATCCCCATTGTTCTTCTATTTAGAATTTATTATACTGTATGAACACCCTTGGGTCACATCACCATACTGTCCCCCCCACTTTTAAATTGGCTGCTACGCCCCTGGGTCCTGTTGACTTCCATTATGTGAACAAAAAAAGCGCGGCCGCCATTTCGGAGTGAAAATGCCAACTCGACAACCGTACAGAAGCAGACAGAATGACAACGAAAAAGAAATCAAAGTGGAAATAAAAGAGCGCAATGACTGCAGGAAAGTAGCATGTAACACGAAAAAGTGCAAAAAGTCACTCAACGTGGTTAGATGTTTTGTTTTGTTTTGTTTTTTGACGGATCAGATCACATCTTACGAACGCAATAGAAAATTTGGTAAATTTTATGACTAGTACAGTAAATGTTGTATTGTATTATTATATTTGTTTTATGTTATCAGTTGTGGAATCCAGCCATTAATTATACATTTGAGGCAGTTTTAGCCTGCTTTGAGTATTTTCATTTTATGCAACGTTACACTTTACCATTATTATTATTAGTTACTATAGGTCGGAAATATATATTGTATTTATACATTATATTGTACATTTTAATTCCCTGGAACACACTACAAACATGATGATCTTACATAACATGATGTACTGTCATAACCGAATAATTAAAAAAAAAAATTGCAGACTGGCTATGTTTTAATTTTTTTTAATTTTTTTTTTTTTGCTGCAACGTTTTGTTTTACAGTCATGCATTGTCATTAATATAAGACAACACTGCAAAAAAGTTTACTGTGAAACCTTTTAAATTTACGTCTACATTCCCAATTTTCTGACGCATGTCCTTAATGTAATTTTATATGTTGGTATTTCATTCAGCACTTATAACGCTAATACTTCAGAACTTAAAATGGCTTCTAGAGATAAAGAATTTTGTGAAGAAGACAAACTCTGTTTCTTTTGATAATCACTAGTCTAGTGATTGTATCAAGTTATTCCGTGCCGTCATCATCTTGATTTTGCATTGCAATAATAACAAACAAAGATTACAGTACGTACAAAACATACAAAAATTAAAACGACCTATGGCTTCAACAGTTAACAGCACAAAAATTCCTTCATCATTCAGGATGCATTTTAGCTTTAATGTACATTTTTTTAACAAAGCAGGTGATATTTCCACATACCCACAGCAGTTAGCCAGTGCACTGCCGACACCGCCACCCAAAATGGCGGGCGTAGGGCGGTCATTGGCGGCGCTGTTGCAATGGAAGGTCTCCATTGGCTTTCACCTTTGCCCAACATAAGCCCTTTGCCACCTAGCTACGACGTCACGCGGTGACGTATCGATCTGCTATTGGTCACACGGTTTCACGTGATACGAATTTGCAGGTCGGAGTTCAGGAATCTTTAACTGCGCAATGCAGCGAAACGCCAAACTTTTGCACGCGTTTGCTTTTCTGAATGGAAGTCAATGGGACGAAAAGTGGTATCGACTGGGAGAATCTCCTCTCCACCGCACGCTACACGATGATTATAGAGAAGAGAAGAAATACGCCCGAATCAACGCTGCAAACGAGCGATTAAGCGATGCGGCTACTACCATGAGTACACAAAGCCATGATGAGTGTCTACTAGAGGCCTGCAACTCACGGATTCGCGGATTTGATGGAAGAAGAAGAGTCAGCCGCTCCTGTCTTGTGGTGAGTGAGAAAATGTAACGTTAAACAACAACCGCAACAAAAGTAGTAACGTCAGTAGTGGTAACCTCAATTAAATTGCTGTATGACCAAATACCGACGTAACTTGAAGGCCTAAATTACGTTTAAAACACCGTAAATAACGCTGTTTGACAATTTTCAAATAAAAAAAAAAAAAAACTAGTATGATGCAAAATAAAAAAAGTAATTTTTAATAACACCGTTTATGGGATAATGAGCGCCGCTACTGGCGGCACTTTCCATCGTTTAAAATGCCGTAAATAACGCCGTTTGACAATTTTTAAGTAAAGAAACGAGTTAAATGGAAAATAAAAAAATTAATGTAAGTTAAGCTGTTTAGGGGATAAGGAGTACCGCAACTGACATCGCTTTCTGGCCTTTAAAATGCCGCAAATAACGCCGTTTGACAATTTTTAAATTAAAAAAAAAACCTAGTAAAATGCAAAATAAAAACATTTATTTAAGTTGTGCCTTTTAGGGGATAATGAGTGCCGCAACTGACAGAGCTCTCTGTCGTACAACATCGTTTAGGGCAGAATTGGGCACGCTCTATCCTGGAGGGCCAGTGTCCCTGCAGAGTTTAGCTCCAACCCTGATAAAACTCACCAGTTTGTAGCTTTCTAGTAAACCTGAAGACACTGATTAGCTTGTTCAGGTGAGTTTTATCAGGGTTGGAGTTAAGCTCTGCAGGGACACCTGCCCTCCAGGACAGAGGTTGCCCAGTTCTGCCCTAAACGGCGTTGTACGACAGAGAGCACTGTCAGTTGCGGCACTCGCTATCCTCTAAACAGCGAAACTTAAATGAATTTTCGATAATGAGTGCCGCAACTGCACATAACGCCGTTTGACAATTTTCAAATAAGGAATCTAGTAAAATGCAAAATAAAACAATAAATAAATTTAAGTTACACCGTTCAGGGAATGAGTGCCGCAACTGACGTCGCTTTCTGTTGTTTAAAATGCCGTAAATAATGCAGTTTGACAATTTTTTCAATAAAAAAAATAATAATAAAATGCAAAATAAAACAATAAATAAATTTAAGTTACGCCGTTTAGGGCAGGCCTGGGCAGAATCGGTCCTGGAGGGCAGGTGTCCTTGCAGAGTTTAGCTTCAACCCTGATTAAACACACCTGAACAAGCTAATCAGTGTCTTCAGGTTTACTAGAAAGTTACAAACAGGTGAGTTTTATCAGGGTTGGAGCTAAACTCTGCAGGGACACCGGCCCTCCAGG